>JAULAV010002295.1:0-31035 GCA_030789695.1 Scilla litardierei
TTGATAACCTGGAATGGGATATAGAGTTGGAAGCTCAGATTCGACACAAGGAAGACATTAAGGCCGGTAAGAAGAAGGTTGTCCCCACTTCTGCCTCAATCAGGAGGAGTGCTAGGACCCAGAGTTCGTCAATTGGCGCTGGCCAATCCAGCTTTTGTTAATTAATGACCATTTTTATCTGGAATACCAGAGGGCTAAATAATCTGGTGCGGCAACGAGACCTGAGGAATAGAATAAATTCAATAAATCCTTCGGTTATTATATTGTTGGAGACTAAGCTCAAGGCTCCTTCTATTTGCAATAAAACTGGGATTCCCAAGGGTTGGTGCTTGTTTGATAACTCCAATTTGTCTCCTGGGGGCCGAATCATTGTGGGATTTAACCCGGCGGTATGGAAGGCCACTTCATTATCCTGCTCTGACTAGCACATCTCTATTAATTGTACGAATGTTGGAGGTTTTACTTGTGTCATCACAGCGGTTTATGGGCGCAATACTATTTTGGAGAGGAAACACTTGTGGAATAGTTTAGTAGCTGATTTATCTTTGATAGGCAGCTCTGCTTGGCTTGTAGGAGGTGACTTCAACAGTGTACTATTCACTAAGGATAAAGTGGGGGGTAGAAAGCTTGAGGAGTCTATGCTGAGGGACTTCAGTGAATGCATACGGAGATGTGGTCTTCAGGAGGCGAAAAGTACGGTCAACAAGCTTAGCTGGTGCAACAGTCGTGTTGGGAAAGGTCGTATTGCAGCGCAGCAAGATTGGGTTTTCTGCAACTCGACATGGGTTCATATGTTACCAGAAACCTATACTCAATATATGGATCCTATATCTAGTGATCACTCCCATATGGTGGTTAAGTTTCACTCTCAGGTGATCTCTGACCCTAAGCCTTTCAAGTTTTTTAACTATTGGATTCATTGCCCAGGATACAGGAATCTGTTGGAGTCAAGTTGGGCGGGTGAGGTGACTGGTACACCAATGTTTAGACTGACGCGGAAATTTAAAAACCTGAAGCCTTTACTGCGTGCTTGGGCGGGGGACTACCATGCTGCTAACAAGGTTAAGATCCTAAAGAAGAAGCCAGAGGATGTCCGCAATGATCCTAGTTTGCACAACAACATCGCTCTTCAACAAAGTGAATGTCATTTGCATAAGGAGCTGTGTGCAGCTTTGAGATTAGAAGAATAGATGTTTCGGCAAAAAAGCCGGCAAGAATGGCTTACTTTGGGAGACAAGAATACACAATTTTTCTACACGGCGATGAAGGCTAGGGTCAGTCACAACAGCTTAAATCACTTGGTTAACTTGAATGGTGGCCGGAATTGTGTCCAGGAGGATTTGAAAAGAAATGCCCCTACTTTCTTTGAAGAGTTGTATACTCAAAATAACTACTCGACCCACTTCCAAAAGCTTGTGCCGAAGCGAATATTAACTGAGGGTTCTTCTACTTGGCTAAGCAGGAGGGTCTCAGATGAGGAGATTAAGTCCGCCGTATTTCAGATCGGATCAGACAAGTCACCAGGGCCAGACGGTTACAATGGTTTCTTTTATCAGCACAATTGGTCTCTGATTGGCAAGGAGGTAACGTTGGCCATCAAATCTTTCTTTACTTCTGGTTCTCTCCTCAAAGCAGTAAATCATACTTTTCTTACCTTGGTCCCAAAAAATTCCAACGCTTCTTCTTTGGGAGATTATAGGCCAATTGCCTGTTGCAACGTGCTATATAAAATTATTAGTAAGGTTATTTGCAACAGGATGAAAGTGGTTATACATGAGCTCATTTCCCCAAATCAGGCTGCGTTTTTGAAAGGGAGGCTGCTTACGGATTGTACCCTTCTTGCCCACGAGCAAATCAGGGATTTCAGCAATCCTATGGGTGGGCGCTGCTGTCTGAAATTAGACTTGCGCAAAGCATTTGATTGTGTCAATAGGGACTTTATCCTATATTTTCTGCAGCAATTGGGATTCCCTGGGAATTTTATCTGTTGGATCAAAGCTTGCATCACTACCCCCACTTACTCAGTCATGATTAATGGGTCTCCCTTTGGTTATTTCTCAGGAAATAGGGGTATTCGCCAAGGTGACCCTCTCTCTCCTTTCTTATTTGTCTTAACAATGGAAGCATTTTCTATCCTGTTTGCTAGAGCTCTTAACTTGGGATCTATTCAACCTATGCATCGGTCAGGCTCTATTTCTCATCTATTGTTCGCTGATGACCTTCTGATATTTTGCCGGTCTAATAAGCGATCTTTTCTGGGCATCATAAGGCTGTTGGAAGACTTCTATACATACACTGGTCTGCAGGTAAATTGGGATAAAAGTGCCGGGTTGTTCAGCAAGGGGGCGAAAAACAAGACTGAGTTGGCTGACATGATGGGGATCAGGATTGCTACCACAATTACTACTTATCTTGGATTGCCACTCTCCTCCAAATATCCCAGAACCGCTAAATATGGTAAGTTAGTGGATAAATGCAAGAAAAGAATGTTGGGCTGGAGTTCTACATTGCTCTCTATAGCGGGGCGTATTGAATTGGTGAGGACGGTAATTTACAGGATTGTTGCATTTTGGATACATGCCTTCAATCTCCCGTTCAACATCCTGAGAACCATATCTTCTATGTGCCGGCGATTCATCTTCGGGTCTTCTAGAGCATGGGCTTGGGATGATATTTGTAAACCTAAAGAGGAAGGGGGAGTTGGGATCAGACTACTTGAAGATTTGAATGTGGCGGCGGGTTTAAAATTAACATGGAGGTATCTTACATCAGACAGTATTTGGGCCAAATATATGGGGATGAGATACGGGTCTAATTCAAATTTCAATGCTACTAAAATATCCACTCTTCATTCTGGAACGTGGAAAAGACTTCTCAAAAGCCGACAAGTAGCGCACCAACTAATCCGGAAGAGGGTAAATGATGGCCGAGATACCTTATTTTGGCTGGATCCTTGGACTTCAGGAGGCCGGCTGTGTGATCAATGTGATGTTCCGCAGGGAGCTGAATTAAAGAGGGTTCGAGACTATTGGACGGGTAATAATTGGGCCTGTGATGCTGCTCTTGATCCCATTCGGCATGTGTTGTTGCAACACAGGCTGAAAGCAGGTCCGGACCAATGGATTTGGGCGCCAGGAGATGGGTTTGTCTTCAAGCAGGCATGGAATGGAGTACGGCATCAAGGCAATCGCTTTCCCTATCACAAATTAGTATGGTATAATCATCACTCGCCTAAGATGTCTATTACTTTACTTAGAGCTTTTCAGAATAAATTGCCTACCTGGGAAATGATTGGTAGATGGGGGATAAATATCCCTGTCCAATGTGTCCTATGCGACTCCAGCCATGAGGAGAAGATAGAACACTTGTTCTTTGAGTGTAGCTTCTCGAACTACATCCTGAGCAGAACTCTTCTAAAGCTACATGCTCTAAATCCCATTGTTCCTAGACTTCATGATGTGGGGAATTATTTTTTACAACATTATGATGGGAAAAGTGCGCTAGACACTCTAGCTAAAGCCGCCCTGGCAGCTTCAGTTTGGCACATTTGGAGAGAAAGAAATCGAAGAATTTTTGAAGAGGAAAGGAGAGGCAAGACCACCATCTTTGAGGAGATTTCTGCTGACCTTAGATCTCTTTTGCACAATCAAGATCCTGCAACAGAAGATGAGAAAACAATATATACCAACTGGGGTATCATGTGATGAGTTTTGTGAAATTGTCGTTTTGGTTGGGTTAAACTTTGTATAGCTGCATTTAGGATGTGGGGTTGATAGTGGAGAGTGACGGCGCTTGTGCCCTATCCTCTCCCTATTGGCACCACATGTCTAATTGTGCTATTTTTGTATACTGTATATTTGATCAATAAAGTTTACGCTTACTTTCCATATATATATATATATATATATATATATATATATATATATATATATACTAAAAGAGATTACTCCCTACACACCATCAGTCAAAAAAAATTAGATCAAGCACAAAGGGACCAAAAGTAAGAGATCTGCATGAAAAAAGATCAGAAAATTAATGGGTTTGTTCCAATACCTCAAAATCAACTAATAAATGTGAGAAAACATCCAACAAAATCGGAGCTGTCATGTGTATCTTTTTCCAAAATCTCTCCTTTCCCTCGTATCCAAATATGTATTTTTGGGCAAAAAAGGACATCAAATCAAGCACAGAGAGAATAAAACTAAGAGACTTTCATGAAAAAAAAGGGACAAAGAATGGGCTAATTCCAATACCACAAAATCAACTAATAATGGAGAGAAAAATAAACCAAAATCGGAGCTTTCACATGTATACGTGTCCATTTCATTTCCCTCGTATCAAGGGATGGGTCTATCCAAATTTGCATTTTTTGGCTAGAAATGGTGGTTACCAGTATCAATTTCTCAAAATAGTATAGCAGCAGAGTGAACGTTAAACATAAATTAAATGAATCTCATTTATACGACATAAAAGTATAAATAAACACCAAAAAATGCAACAAAAATTTCATGCGTGCAGCAAACAATCACAAAATATCAAACTTTCTGTTGATAAAAGACATGTCAAAATGAGAAAATTCTTATTAGTTGAACAATCTTTTGCAGCAAACAATCTAAATACTCAGTCCATCCCCAAGCAAACAATCCAACAAAATGCAGCAAACAATCGAGAGAATGGAAGGTGAACGTGTTATTTATTAGACATCATTATACATCCCCAAGTAAATGAGAAAATTCTCCAAATTTCATTAGTTAGATTACAATTATTAACAACGCTGTTTAAGCACCAATCTTGATATTTTTACAGAACTACAAATTGGCATCATGGGATTTCATGTTCTTCATTTCACCAACATACAGCTGATAATATGAAAAAAAAAAAACCAGCTCATCTACCAGCAAGATTGCTCTTAAAATGATCAGATTGGTGAAAATTCAAAAGAACCGGCCATTTCCCTGTGACAGGAAAGAAATTTTCCAATAAGACAGCAAAATTACATGCTCTGCTATACTCGTTTGCCAAGCATCCCCATTCAAATTTACGGAATTTCAATCAAAAAATTAAATTAGTTGATAACCACAGAAAAAGCAGAATTTTTGCATAATCACACACATATACATGACCCATTAGAGAAATAATTAGAGGATACATGAAATTAAGGACATGTTTACTTTTGTTCATCAATATGTCTTGAAATTCATTAACTTGATCGGTAACAGAATCCAAACTGTTTACGAGTGTTTTCTCACCACAGCTCGTTGACCGTCATATGTGTGGTCAACGTGGTCAAGGGGCCGATTTGGGGGTCCCTTGGGTTCGCCGAGCCTACTTGAACTCGGCGTGAGAGAGCTGAGGGGAAGCCTCGGCTCGGTGAGACGCGCTCGGCCTCGGCTGGGTCGACCTCGGCCTCGGTCAGATCCACGTCGAGGGGTAGCCTCGACGCCTTACGAGTGGGTCGGTGCTTGATCAGTCGTCCACCTAGCGACTGCGACGGTGATTGCTGACCGACACTGAGGGGTAGCCTCGGCGCCTCGGATGTCTTCTTCCTGGACAGATGAAGAAACTCGTCAAGGAGGCCGGACCTAGGTTCCGGCCAAAGCCCCTCCGATGCCTAAGTCAGATCAGGATCTGAAAGGATACTCGGCGGGAGAGATCCGGCTTGTGAGGAAGCCGGAACGTCAACCCAGGCGGCGCGAGTTTTGGAGGAGGGAGGAAATGGAGTGGCGAAAGCCTAGGTCGTTAATGGAGTACCTCTGTGTTGGTTACCTGAGTTTTCGATCCCCTTATTCGTCGTCCTGGCCCTCCCCTTATATGGTCCTCCGTGATTGCCCCACGTCCTGCCTCCTCTCACGTCCCCACGATCCGCCTCCGCCTCCTCCCATTCGTGCGACGTGGTGGGGTGGCCCATTAACGGGTCCGTTAATGGCCATCATGGGATCGCGGATTCAGGGGGGCGGTTAATCCGGCCGAATGGGGGCCGGTCGGGTGTACCCGAGGGCGAGGTGGTTGGGCCTTCTGCTCTGTCCGTGGGCCTCCTTTGGGAGGGCCCGTCTTCTTTAGCGGGCTTCTCCTTTGAGGTCAGGCCGTGGGCCGTTGTGCTTCGTGCTCGTTGATATTAGGCGTAACAATTGCCCCCATCGTCCGGATCGTTCGGCTTCCGTCGGTTCAGTTCGGGTGATGTGACTCTTTCGTGACCCGATGGATGCGTCAGTCGAGGCCCTGCTATTAAATAAACGTCATTATTGCCGCTCCGTTTGAACTTCTGTTGGTGCGGTTTTCGGAGCGTCGCCGCCATTTTGATGTCGCCACGTGTCCCTTGCATTCATCTCCACCGTGCGCCGGTTCATTCAAAGGGCACCAGGGAAGAAGCGCCGACATTAGTTGAGTTCACTCGGCCAGATTTTCCTTCAGCATCTCCTTTTTTCTAATACTGCTCCAGTTATCCTCTGTCGCGGATCGATCACTCCTTGTCATGTCGTCTTCTCCTGCCCCCGGCCCGGGTCGTCCAGAGGATGCGGTCCGCCTTGACTCATCTGATAGCCTCGGCTCGGCGGTTGTTAGTCAAGAGAATGACCCCTCAGTGGTTCCTTCGGAAGTTCTGGGATGTCCTTCTTCCTTTTGTGCCACCTCCGCCGGAGATGTGCGTGACCGCTATCTTCTTCCCCCCTACTACATCCGGGCCCCTGAGCCCAACGAGCGGATTTTTTTTCCGGGTCCGAAGGCGGTCAGGGTGTACGAGGTGTGTTTCTGATTCGGGCTTCGGTTCCCCCTTCATCCTTTCATTGTCGAGTTTCTGCGCACTCATCGCGTGGCCTTATGCCAGTTCTACCCCAACGCGATCGGGATCGTCATCGGGTTTACCGAGCTTTGCCTTCAGAAGGGGGTGGTCCCCTCCCCCAACTCTTCTCCCAATTCTACCAGCTGAGCCGCCATCAGTCGGGGGCCTGGATTTACATTAGCGCTCGGCCCTCGAAGAGCCTGATACTGGGGTTGCCGAGCTCCGTCAAGCTCTGGAAGGGGGAGTATCTCTTCGTCGTCGGCCCGTCGGATATGGATTTCCTGACTTACTGGAGCGCCGATGTGACGCTGGCTCCGGAGCTGGGTGACCCGACTGCGGCTGAACTCGAGACCGTGGAGGCTCTGTTGGCGATCCCACCGGGCGATCGGAAAGTCTCCGCTCTCTTTTCTGACCTCAACCTGCGGAAGACCACGTGGCCTGCTGGTGAGTTTTGCCACCCTTCATTGCTCCGAAGGTAGTGTTCTGTGGCCGTCATTTTATGGCTGGTTGGGTTGGTCGATGATGACTTTCCCCTGCGCAGGTGGGTTTCCCTTCAGTCCTTCTGCCTTTCCTCCTCAAGTCGGGGTTCCGGATCCTGCCTCTCGGAGAGGGGATCATGTGCTGGCGGTCCGGAAGAAACAACGTGTTGACCGTCTGGCGGCTGGTGTTGAGAAGTTGAAGAGGAAAGTCCCCTCTTCTTCCCAGCATGGCATCTCTAAGAAGATCCGCACCCTCGCCGGGGAGGTCAGTGCTTCATTGCCCCAGTGTCGGGATCAGTCCTCTTCGGCCGAGGAGGTTTGGCCATGGGCTGGCCCCTCATATTCGCGGCCAGGCCCTCTTCCCGATATATATGAGCGGTATCTAGGTGTGTTCCGCTCCCCCCCTATAGACTTGCTTCCGGGAGAGGAGGATCCTCCCCGTCCTCGCTTCCCTGTTGGAGCGGGTGAGTCGGTCTTTTCCGGCTGTAGTGTGGCGGCGCGGGTCGCTGAGAACTGCAGTCTCTCCTTGGACCGAACTGCTTTGGACGGGGTCAGTGGCGACCGTCTGGCCGCTTTCATGGTGTAGGCGGGCCAACAAGTGGGTTTCCTTCCCTAACCCAGTCTTTTGTTGCTATCTTCACCTTACTCCCGCCTCTCTTGTGTAGCTATCCTCCGTTGGCCTTTCAATAAGGTGCCAATTTGTGGCTCTCTCCAAGGCTGAGACGAGCACGGCACCCGTTCCTGGAACCCGGGAAGGCGAGGAGGAGGCCGACCACTTGTCCAAGGCGCTCGTGAAGTCCCTGGAATCTCGCGTGGTCGAGCTTTCCTCTGCCTTGGAGAAGTTGGACCAGGAAAAAGCCTTAGCTTTGGTTGAGAAGTCCAAGGCCGAGGAGCAAATTGCCGCGCTCACCGCGGCCCCTGGCTCGGCAGCTGAGGCGGACGTCGATCCGTGTCCTTTCATCACGGCCGATGCCCAAGAACTCAATGCCCTGCTGGAGGCGGCGGAAGAGAAGGAGAGAGTCCACCTATCTCAGCTTGACGCAAGATCGAAAGAGATCGAGATGATCCTATCTTATCACCAATGGCAGGTGGCCGCTTTCGAGGGTCGGATTCGTGAGCTAGAAGAGGTGGAACTTGTCAAGGCTGCCCAGGATGCCTTGAAGGAATACGCCCTTTCCTTTGTCGCTAAGGCCACGTCTTCGGCGTTCGAGAAGGGCTTCGCCCGTTGTCTGGCCGAGGTTCGAAAGAAATTCCCACTCGCGGAGATCAACCTCGAGGAGCTTCAAGCGCACTCCGATGAAGAGGAAGAGGTCCTGATGCGGTCTGACGCTTCTCCCGCTGACGGCCTTGAGGGGGTCCCCCGAGAAGATGAGGGTGGCAGCGCCTAGATCCCTAGCCTGGTCCTTAAGTTTTCCAGGACCAGGGCTTTTTGGTGTAACCCCTCGTACTTCCGAAAGTAAAGCGTCTTTTTCTTGCTTGTTATGACTTATCTCCTCCCATGGGGTGGAGCCTTCTTTGGAGTTTCTGACGGAGAAGAGTCAGTGTTCCTGCTGGGGGTGTTGTTCCCTGGGTCAGTTGGCATGCCGATGGGCCGAGGGATTTGCCCTCGGCTCGGTTATCGTGGAGCCGTATCGGGGGGGTTGCCCCCGGCTCAGTTGGCGTGCCGACGGGCCGAGGGATTTGCCCTTGGCTCGGTTACCATGCAGCCGTATCGGGGGGTTGCCCCTGGCTCAGTTGGCGTGCCGACGGGCCGAGGGATTTGCCCTCGGCTCGGTTACAATGCAGCCGTATCGGGGGAGTTGCCCCCGGCTTGGTTGGCGTGCCGACAGGCCGAGGGATTTTCCCTCGGCTCGGTTACCGTATAGCCGTATCGGGTGAGTTTCCCCTGGATTGGTTGGCGTGCCGACGGGCCGAGGGATTTGCCCTCGGCTCGGTTACCATATAGCCGTATCAGGTGAGTTGCCGCTGGCTTGGTTGGCGTGCCGACGGGCCGAGGGATTTTCCCTTGGCTCGGTTACTGTGCAGCCATTTCGGGGTAGTTGCCCCGGGCTTAGTTGTCTAGTCAGCATGGGGCGCGACCCCATGCCTGGTGACTAGCTGACGAGGTCGACCTCTGAGGCCGTCCCCTCGTCCTTACGTGGTGCCGTCCGGGCACTCCCTTGGCGGGGTCCCCCCTCTCTAGGAGGTTTTCTGTAGCCATGCCATAAAAGGGAAGCAAGATCAAATCAACTTATTGAGCATGGGGGAAAAAGAGTTACATTCGCGGGCAATCCCGTAAGCTTTACTGGTAATACTTGCGCAGATGCTCAGCATTCCAGGTGTGGGTGAGGGCCTTTCCCTCCGGGGTTGCTAGCCGATAGGCAGCGGGTCCTAGGACTTCGATCACCCGGTAGGTACCTTCCTACTTGGCTGCCAGCTTTCCTTTGCGCGCGACCTCCGGGCAGAAGATCTCCTTTCTAAGGACCAAGTCCCCTTGGCAAAAACTCCGCTCCTTGACGTGGGAATTATAGTAGCGCGCCACCTTTTTCTTCTGGCGGATGATGGTAGCCCAGGCCTGTTCTCGTCGTTCACCCAGGAGCTCCAAGCCGAGCTCCAAACCCTCGACGTTTCTTTCCTCGTCGAAATGTCGGATGCGGAGGGACTCCTCGCCCACCTCGACCGGGACCACTGCTTCGGCGCCATAGGTAAGCATGAATGGGGTCTCTCCAGTGGCTTGTTTGTGGGTCGTACAGTAAGACCAGAGTATCCTGGGAAGTTCTTCAGGCCACTTTCCTTCGGCGCCTTCCACTTTCTTACGGAGGGGTTCTATGATGCATTTATTGGCGGCCTCGGCCATCTCGTTGGTCTGGGGGTGCGCCACCGAGGCGAAGAGTAATTTGATCTTCCATTCGGTGCAGAAGTCTTTAAACCCAACTGAGTCGAATTGCTTTCCATTGTCGATGACGATGGCGCGGGGGATTCCGAATCTGGAGATGATGGAGTTCCATACGAAGCTCTTTGCCTTCTTCCAGGTGATTGAGGCTAGAGGTTCGGCTTCGATCCATTTGGTGAAGTAGTCCACGGCCACGATCAGGTATTTCCTTTGCCCTTGGCCCGTCGTGAACGGCCCCAGAATATCGAGCCCCCACTTTGCAAAAGGTATTGGGCTGATGATTGGGATGAGCTCTGAAGGGGGAATGGTCCCAGTGTTGGCGAACCTTTGGCATTCTGATCGCGCCCCGGCGTACACGTCCCGAGGCGACGGTTGTAGTTTTACCGCAAGCACACGGTACAGCGGCGAGCGGGTATCGAACACAGGGAGGACGAATGACCGTGCTTGCTCCTAATCAACCTGGCTATTTAGAGGGATAATTGCCTTGGGCGATCCTGTCACAATCGTCAGACAAAAGTGCGAAATATCAAATCAAATAGAGAACGCCTAGGGAATGGGGAATCCCCACTACTCACCATATTTCACAATTGTGGTTCGCCAGTATCGAAATCGCTAGGATGAGAATTTGGATGAACTAGTTGCAACTAAATGTGGAACCAAGCTCACGCTCTCGCGCTGTTGCCGGTCTATAGCTATCCTAGGCTTGGGTCCAATCTCTTGCAAACCCTAGCCTAGGGAAGCTAGCATTGGGATCAACATCATCGTCCAATTGCGCACCGAGTCCAATCTCTTGCAAACTCGGTCCACAATCTAGATTAGGATAGTTCCTACCCGTCCAATCTCTTGCAAACGGGTATCGGCGCGGAATTGCAACCGGAGATCCTAGCATCGGTCCAATTTCTTGCAAACCCATACTTCGAAAATCCGACTCCAACCCAATTCGGATTTCTAGGGCTTCCTATCGAATTGGGATCCAATCTCTTGCAAATCCCAATTGATGTGAATACCTAGCTATCCGTAGTAATTCGATCCCAATCTAATCCCTAATAACAATCCTAGCTCAATTTCTACCGATTCAACACAAATACGAAATTGGGCTTGTAGGGTTCATCCCCACGCCCCAAGACGTGGAGACTACTCACTAATCATAGCAATAGCACAATAATTGGCAAAGAAATAGACAATGGAATTCATCACAACAATGATATAAACAATAAAAAATAGAGTTTTTGTGGAAGAGAAGTGCAAACCAATGTAAATCTTCAATCAACCCAATAAAAATCCAAGTTTTTCTCTTCACCAATCACAATTAATAAAGCCAAAAAGTAGACTCAAAAAGCTGCAAAAAATCTGAGAGGAGGCTCTCCAAACTAGGGTAAAAACAGAGCTTAAGTAGCCCCAAAAATCGTCCAAAAATCCTGACCAAAACGCCCCTGCACAGCCTGTTTTCCGCAAATTTCGCTACAGGCAGCGCATCGCACTCGGCCGAGTGACAAAAGTCACTCGGCCGAGTGAAAACCCTGTCAATTTCCAGTAAGTCGTGGGCTTCAGGGGTCTTCAGTTCGGGGGCGGCTCGGCCGAGTGAGTTGTCGTCACTCGGCCGATGGCTTCACTTCACTCGGGCGGACGGGATTTGCCACTCGGCCGAGTGGGTCTTCTGAAGCTCAGAGGCCGAAAAACAGTAACTTCGGTCTTTTTGAGAGCCTTCGTCTGGGCGCCACTCGGGCGGACATGGTATCGTCACTCGGCCGAGTGGGTCTTCTGTGCTCGGCCGAGTGCACAGGTAACTCGTGTCTGAATTGGTCGGCCGAGCAGTGTCTCGCTGGTCGGCCGAGTGGCTCCTCCACTCGGCCGAGTGGGACACAAAAAATGCCCAAACTGGTCGTTTTGGCCTCCTCGTCGCTCCGGCGACGTCCATTCTTCTTCCGCTCCTCTCTAATAGCAAAATACCCCTCGGGGAGGTCGTCGGTGGCCGTCTAGATTACACGCATCTCGAGATCACTCCTAATCGCGCCAAATCACCTGAAATGCGACAAAAACAACAAATCGTGAAAAGCATCGCAATATCGTCGATATATCGTGAAAAACATGGTTTGGGCGATCAAAATGGCATGCAAACCTTTGGCATTCCTGGCACCTCTGGACATATTCTGTCGCGTCGCGTATCAGAGTCGGCCAATAGTATCCTTGCCACAAGATCTTCTGGGCGATTGTTGTGCCTCCATGGTGGTTCCTGTAGGCCCCCTCGTGCACTTCCCTGATGACGTAGTCAGCTTCCTGGGGGCCGAGGCACTTAAGGTAGGGGAGGACGTCGGTCTTTGTCCACCGTCTTCTGTAGAGGGCTCCTTCGTCCATCACATACCGGAGCGCTTTTCTCTCCAAGGCTCGACGTTCTTCCACATCGGCCGGCGTTTCCCCGTGGGTGAGGTATCGAATGATCGGATCCATCCAGGTGGGGTCTTCGTCAATCGCCATTACCTCATTTTCTTCTGTACTGGGGCTCTTGAGGTTCTCTATATAGACGGTGCGACCCAACTCCCTGGGCGAGGAGGAAGCAAGCATGGATAGAGCGTCTGCTCCAGCATTCTCCAACCACGGGAGGTGACGGGTCTCGGCCCTTTTGAATTTGGACATCTCAGTCTTGGCCATGGCCAGGTATCCCTGCATCGTCTCTTCGTGTCCCTCATAGCTCCCTTGCAGCTGGTTGATGATGAGCTTTGAATCACTAAGGAGCCGTACGTACTCTGCTCCGAGTTCTCGGGCCAGCCTTAAGCCGTTTATCGTGGCCTCATACTCGGCCACATTGTTGGTGGCTGGGAACTCGAACCTAAGCACGTATTCAACGACGTTCCCCTCGGGAGACTGAATCGTGATCCTGGCTCCGCTCCCAGCCCGGGTCGCCGAGCCGTCCACGTGAATGATCCATGTGTCCTGGTCGCCAGAGTGGCCAGCCGGGTTGATGTCAGTCATAAGCAAGTACAGAGGTTGGTTTGTTACCGTTTCCGAGACGTCTCCCGGCGTGAGGGGCCTTTCTTCTATGGTACACTCGGTGATGAAGTCAGCTAGGGCCTGCCCTTTGATGGCCGTGTAGGGTTTGAATCGTAGGTCGAATTCGCTTAACTCGACCCCCCAGTTCAGCATGCTTCCCATGCGGTCAAACCTTTTGAGGTTCTGTTCCAACTGGGAGTCGGTTAGGACCAGGATCGTGTGAGCCTGGAAGTAGGGTCGGAGCCGCCTGGCCGAGAGGACGAGGGCGTACGCTAACTTCTCCATTGGCGTGTACCGCCCCTCAGCGTCCTTCAAGATGTGACTGGTGTAGTATACCGGCCTCTGCACCACATCGTCTTCCCAGATCAGCACTGAGCTCACCGCTTCCATCGTGCAGGCTAAATAGAGGCTCAATGATTCCCCCTCTCGCGGCTTGGAGAGGAGTGGTGGGCTGCGGAGGTACTCTTTGTGATCGGCGAAGGCTCGGGAGCAGTCCTCGTCCCATGGTATTGTCTTCCTCTCGTCGGCTGGCGCGGTGATCGCCTTCCTCAGAGTTTTGAAGAACGGGAGATATCTTTCCGCCGATCGGGACAGAAATCGTCCGAGGGCAGCGATGCGGCCATTCAACCTCTGCATGTTGATCAGTGCCTCAATTTTGTCGGGGTTGGCCTCAATCCCGCGATTGGTGATCATGAATCCCATGAACTTACCGGATCTCACGCCGAACGTGCATTTCACGGGATTGAGCCGAATATTGTACCTTCGTAGCCATTCGAAGGTTTCCCTTAGGTCGGCGATGTGGTCAGCGGGATCCTTCGACTTCACCAGCATGTCATCGACGTAGACCTCCAGGTTTCTTCCTATCTGAGAGTCGAATACCTTGTTGACCATTCTTTGGTAGGTCGCCCCCGTGATCTTCAATCCAAAGGGCATCTTCTTGTAGCAGAAGGTCCCTCGGTCCGTTGTAAAAGCCGTCATCTCTTCATCATTAGGATCCATCTGGACCTGGTTGTACCCAGAGTAGGCGTCCATGAAGCTGAGAATCTCATATCCTGAGGCGCTGTCTATGAGATGGTCGATCCGCGGCAGTGGATAGCTGTCCTGGGGACAGGCTTTGTTGAGATCACTAAAATCCACATACATCCGCCACTTCCCGTTGGGTTTTTTGACCATTACCACGTTGGACAGCCACTTGGGGTACCAGACTTCTCGAATGAAACCGGCGTCGAGGAGTCGCTCTACTTCATCAGAGGCTGCCTTCATCTTTTCACCACCCAGGTTCTGCTTCTTCTGCCGGACGGGTCTGAAATTGGGGTCGGCGTTCAATCGATGAACGATCACCCGGGGATCTACGCCAGGCATGTCTTTGGTTGACCACGCGAAGACGTCCAGGTTGGCCTCCAGGCATTCGACCAGCTCACGCTTCGAGTCAGGATCCAGCCCCGACCCGATGGAGACGAATCTCCCTTCGACGTTCGTGACCGGGATCTGCTCTTGTTCTCCCACAGGGGTGGGTCTCGGTCCATGCCTCAGGTCGAGTGTGGCCATTGGATCGCCAGGCCCTCTGACGACCTTCTCGTCTGTCAAGTGGTAGCAGATCTTCTCTCTCTTCGTGTCGCCGTTGACTTGCCCGACCCCCTCAGGGTCTGAAACCTAATCGTCTGGTGGAGCGTCGAGACCACCGCGTCGATAACGTTGAGGAGGGGGCGGCCGATGATCCCATTGTACGCCGAGCCGATCTTCAGAACAATGAATTCCACAATCACCGTCACCGAATCGGGTGCTCCCCGAGCATGACTGGGAGGTGGATCGCCCCAACGATAGGTGCAGAATGTCCCGTGAAACCCACCACGGGCCCCGTGCATGTCTCCAAGTCCTCGCCACGTGTCCCATCCTTTCTAAAGTCGAGGTAAAGAGGATGCCGCACGAGCTGCCGGTGTCGACTAGTAGCCGCCACACCACGGAGGTATCTACGATCAAGGACACCACCAGCGCTTCGCTCGATTCCGGTTTTTCCCGTGCTCTCTCGATCCTATCGCCCCGGGAAGCTATCGGTCGCCCGCAGGTCTCCTCAACATTGTCCTCTGCTCGATCCACGATCACCGCCCGGTTCGCGTGCCCGGGAGGCATGGCCTTGCTCCGCTTGCCACGAGGTAGGTTGGTGCCCTCCACCGGGACCGCGCCTCTTCTCCGCCGTGGGGGGTGGAGCCGTGTCATTGTCGGTGTGGTTGTTTAACGTGGGTGTTGTTCGTTCCCACAGACGGCGCCAGATGTTTACGAGTGTTTTCTCACCACAGCTCATTGACCGTCATATGTGTGGTCAACGTGGTCAAGGGGCCGATTTGGGGGTCCCTTGGGTTCACCGAGCCTGCTTGAACTCGGCGTGAGAGAGCTGAGGGGAAGCCTCGGCTCGGTGAGACGCGCTCGGCCTCGGCTGGGTTGAGCTCGGCCTCGGTCGTATCCGCATTGAGGGGTAGCCTCGACGCCTTACGAGTGGGTCAGTGCTTGATCAGTCGTCCACCTAGCGACTGCGACGGTGATTGCCGACCGACGCTGAGGGGTAGCCTCGGTGCCTCGGATGTCTTCTTCCTGGACAGATGAAGAAACTCGTCAGGGAGGCCGGACCTAGGTTCCGGCCAAAGCCCCTCCGATGCCTAAGTCAGATCAGGATCTGAAAGGATACTCGGCGGGGGAGATCCGGCTTGTGAGGAAGCCGGAACGTCAACCCAGGCGGCGCGAGTTTTGGGGGAGGGAGGAAATGGAGTGGTAAAAGCCTAGGTCGTTGATGGAGTACCTCTGTGTTGGTTACCTGAGTTTTCGATCCCCTTCTTCGTCGTACTGGCCCTCCCCTTATAGGGTCCTCCGTGATTGCCCCACGTCCTGCCTCCTCTCACGTCCCCACGATCCGCCTCCGCCTCCTCCCATTCGTGCGACGTTGTGGGGTGGCCCATTAACGGGTCCGTTAATGGCCATCATGGGATCGCGGATTCAGGGGGGCGGTTAATCCGGCCGAATGGGGGCCGGTCGGGTGTACCCGAGGGCGAGGTGGCTGGGCCTTCCGCTCCGTCCGTGGGCCTCCTTTGGGAGGGCCCGTCTTCTCTAGCGGGCTTCTCCTTTGAGGTCGGGCCGTGGGCCGTTGTGCTTCGGGCTCGTTGATATTAGTCGTAACACAAACCAATCATTTTACAATTATTAAAGATTTAACAAAATTGTGTTCCTTGGTATACACGTTATGCTGAAGAATCCTTCTTCTTTAATTAATACGTTGGATGTAGAACAGAAAAAATCATATATATATCACCTTAGCATACCGTTCAAATTTGCAAAGTTGGACTCAACTTGTCTTTAAGAATATCATGGCATATTATTCCAAGCTGCATGCATCAAAATTAAAACTTGAGAAGGAAAAATTTATATGAAGCAACACTTAAAAGGATAAACAGAGTACTTGCCTTGTCAATGTTAGGATGGTAAATTTTGGTGAGAAACCAAACCTTGGAGTGTATAATAAAAGGACCGAGCAATTACAACGTAAAAAAATAAGCTGAGCACCACACGGTAACAAAGCATGCCAAAAGTTCAATTTTGCAACCAAGGACGATAATACATACCAGGGAAATAAAATAATTAGTATAATATAGCTAGACTTTTTATTTAAATAAGCAAAAGAAAAATCAAATCATAATAATCATTGCAACAAAAATCAAGAACACATAAATAAAAACACAAAATTAGTGACATACCAAATACAGTTTCTACTAATTCAGTAACAAAGCAGTAACATAACAAAATTCAATATCCCAAATATGCATCAGAAATCAATAGAGCACTGAGAATCAAGTATATCTTAGTGATCTAAAATTAAACATTTAATCACGTAAGCATGAAAAAATGCCACTCTCTCAAATTTTCTTCATAAATCAAATACTACCGTGATCTCCAGCTTCTCAACTTTGGTGCTGACCGCATTCAAAGCCAACAGCAGCCCCATGTTCGCGTATTTGATTGAAAACAAAATTAGCAGAATTTCAATCAAAAAAGCAAAATTAGGCTGAAAACCCCCCAAAAAGCAGAATTTTTGAAGAATCACAAATATATACATGAAACATTTGAGAACTAATTAGAGGATACATGAAACTAAGAACATGTTTACATTTGTTCATTAATGTCTTGAAATTCATTAACTTGATCAATAACAGAATGTGAAGCAATCAGTTTACAATTATTAAATGATCTGACAAAATCTTAATCCTTGGTATACACTTTATACTGAAGAATCCTTCCCCTTTCACTAATACACTGGATGTAGAACAGAAAAAAACATATATAACACCTTAGCAATAATGTTTGAAACTACAAAGCTGGACTCAAATTGTCTTTAAGAATATCAAGGCATATTCTTCCAAGCTGCATGCATCAGAATATTCTTCATCTTCAACTTCTCCCTTGATCTATATTCATCTCATTAGTATTTGATTGTAACATCACTATGCCCATATAACAAAACCTGCATGACACGATCTTGTGAAATATTTCCCAAAAAATTAGAAGAGAACCAGAATATAGCACATTAGCATGGAGTTAACAGTCCTCACATAAACTTAAATAATTAGAACTTCTCTTAAGAGTGTAAAACAACAGTTATTCAGCAAAAAAATCAACTTACCATAATCAACTGAAAAATAAAACTACATATTTAGAACCCAATTTTAATCAAATGTATCTTGCAAAATATAATGAGCTCTTTCTTTTGAATTCAACCTTAGCAAAGGACATCAATGGTGTCCACGCTTGCTACCTCCGGCAGAATTTTGACCCAAAACTTTTGCACCATATTTTTCACAGCTGACTCTCCATCTTTGGCACCACACTCACAATCTTGGGCCTGCTCCATTACATCCAAGGCTGTCACCTGCCCCAAAGACCTACCATAATACTCAAACTTCACCCTAGAACTCGAATTTGTAAGAGACGAAGCCCTACAAAACCCCCAGTTCCCCTAGCCCCATAAGGTTCCACCTTTCCCGGTCATAAGCATACCCAAGCCCATCACCTCCCGTCTCATGCCCAAATCCAGAACCACCTACAGAAATATCATTGAAATAAATAACCCCTCTATCCTGATCAAGCCTAAAAGGATTCCTGTAAGGGTTCTAATAAGAAGGGGAATTACATAAATCATTCAAAAATATTACATAGATTAATTGGAAATAGAACGTTGCAAGGATTTACATAAATCATTCAAAAATATTACATAGATTAATTGGAAATAGAATATAATTATAACCAGAATTAATTTGTTATCCCCCAATGGCAACAAATAAACAATTATGTTATTTTGCAAACAATTCTACCTCAAAAACTATTCAAGTATCAGGGTGTATGCATTAAAATGACATACTTCCCATCAATCACACCCAAAGCGACAAACTTTAGGATTTATTTCATCTCAAAATTCTAAACATTGAAATTTTCTCCCCGAAAAAGTTAAACAGAACTAAGCTGAGAGTTCAGTTACCACACATGTAGTAACGTTGAGGGTAGTTTAAAAAACTGAAAATGTTCCGCCCATTTCAATTTTCAATTGTTATTACATTAAAAAACTAACAATCCCCTCATACTATCAATTCAAATTCGTATAGGAATTCTCACAAACAGTTTCTGGCATATATCAAATTCTTACCAGTTTCATACAACATACAAAAAAAGCACAAAAGATTTTATATTTGTTACCTTGAGAGAGAAATTGAGGGCGCCCGAGAGATAATATATGACGACGTTGATCCCATTCCTCGTACAGAGAGAGAGTCTAATGGAGTTTTAGTACGAGATGAAAAGAGATTTAAATAAAATAAAAACTGTCGAGGCTGAAGCCTCTATGCGTGTCCTTCGCTACTCTTAGGCATGAAACAAACAAAGTAGTCACACTGATAAAAAGATAGATGGAGTCATCGTCATCAAAAAAAGGATTTTGAGATGAACCCATTTCAAGCTGAGGAAAATGAATGACAGAACTGCAAACAGAAATAAAACATGAAAGTTTTATTATAAGGTAATAAATGAATTTATACATACGAAGTTAGAGGTGGCTTCATTTGAGAATGCAATGAACTGGCCAAGACAGTCTGGACATGTCTACTGTATATTAAAAAAATGTAATAGAAATTTTAAAAATTACATGTTAAAAATACTCCATCAAGGAAACTAAACTGTAACATGTAATGCGGGAGTATTTGAGTTGGAGTGTTTGAGTTGTAACATCATGTTGGAGTTGAATACTCAAATAAATGGAATAAATTGTAACATCAATGTCAGCATACAATTCAGTTTTGAGGTGACATTGTAAGCTGAATTGCATGCTGAATTTGACATGCTGGAGTTGAAAAGCTGAAAATGAAAATTCAAATATTGAATTGAATACTCCAAATGAAAAGCTCATATAAATAATTTTTACATGTAAGCAGAACTGAATTGACCTGCTGATGATATGCCACAAGCCCAGAAGAGATGCAGATTGAAGCCGGGTCAGGACTGTAGAATTCTCACTTTGTCATGGATTTTATTTCCAGAGCAACGGTGGTGTCTGTCGGTGAGTAATACTAAAATCTTCTGAACATAAAAAAGAGTATTGATTAGTAAAAAGAATTTGGGAAAGTGTCATTCCCTAAAATAACTTAAGATGGGCATCATCACAATTATCATTAGCACAATTATCATTAGCTTCTACACTTTCTATGCTCTTATTTTTTTACACTGTGGAATTTGAAACATCTGAATAGCTTATACTTCCGTAATGATATATTTTCTGGTTTGATTGCTCTATGTCACACAAAACTAAGTTCGACTTAACAAATGAGAAAATTTGTATATCCTAAGCAGTCAATTTTAGTCAATTTATTCACAGAAAACATTTGAATATTTCATTGTGTACGCAATGTGGGTAGCCGATATATAATTGTTACATATTTAGAATTAAGGATGAAGTACCTAATGAAACTGTCCAAACAGATTCGAGATCCGAGGACAATAGGCATCTCATTTTTCATGCATGTGATCCAGTAATTGAATTGAAGGGAAACTCCAACCGTTAACCAAGAATTTCAATCAAACAAAGATTCAATTTTTACAAACTGCACATAATTTCATCACAATTATCAAGCATGAAGATCACGGCAAATTGTTATGTTTTTTGGCTGGTTGAAGTGACATACATATCATAAGATTTTAGACAACATATGAGCATTTACCAATTTGAATATATCCAACTTTATGGTTTCCAGTTCCTTAGACACATCAATCGCTAAGACAATATCTTTGCATTGAACCAACAAATGCAGTCATCCTCCTGTGCTAATAGCACATATTCATTTTTCTCGAGAGAGAGAGAGAGAGAGTGTGTGTGTGTGTACGCATGCGTGCGTAAATAAATGTGATCCCCTGAGTGAATTATGCAAAGAAAAAGGGAAGAAATGGGGCATTATACCATTGCAGGCGTAAAAGAATTATGCCAGTACAAAAATAGTTAAGAAAGCAAAGAGTGAATTTACCTGCCATCGCAGTGATTAAATATGTGAGCATCCATCAAATTTTCTGGATCGAGGTGGACAACCATAAATGAAGAAAATACTTTGCATCCTTTTGGAATCTTGTGTAAATACTGATTACACTTGGAAATGATCTTCCCCTCCTAAATTCATTGGATGTTTCATGCTCTAGAAAAATAACAGACAACAAATTGGGAGCAATTGCTTCAGGATGCCACAAATTGAGAAACGTGAACTTCTTGGTTGCAGACTCATATTTGATGAATTATTTCAAGCTCTGTCTAAGAACCTCAGTCATCTTGAGGAGCTTGGACTTTCAGTATGGTTTGTATTGCAAAATTATGTAAATTTCAATAAATAACAAACTCGTTGAATCGAGAGATTACTAAGTTCAATAAATGGAAAACTAATTAACCAAAACACCGAATTTAATCAGAATAACTAAACTGCCCCCAAACCCCCATTTCGCTTAACAACACCAAATTAATCAAAATAAATAAACTGCCCCCAAACCCCCATTTCACTTAACAACTGCTTTAAGTTGGAATAAATTCAGTAAAAGCTGGAGAACAATTATAAAACAAATGAAAAAAATTATGGCGGGAAACTTACGAAGAGGCCGTAGTCTGCATCGAATATGTAGACTTGGGAGAGAATCGAAGGTATCAATCCAAAAATTGGGGCATCGAGATTCTTGATTTAGTGCATCCTTCTTATCTCCTCTCTTTCTTGATCTTATCATAAGAAATATAATAAGAGAAGAAAAATATTTGGATTTGAAATGGATCAGGGACGTGTATTTGAAATGGATCGGGGCACCGAGGTTCTTGATTCATTGTCGCCTTCCAATCTCCTTCTCGCATTCTCGTTCCTATCATCATTTAGCCCTAAAGAGAGATGAAATTGAGAAAAATAACAAAAATAACAAAAATAATGATAAAATTTGTTGTTAACTAATATCGTAGGAAATGCTTTTAGTTCACCTTCTTTGATCCCCCAAACCTCACAACCCCCAAATCTCAGAGTAAACACCTGGACCCATCTTGAGATTTTCTGCAAAATCACAAGCGATAGATAAATCGAGCCAAAATACCTTAAAATCAACAACTCATGCTTAGAAAAATGGGTAAATTTCAAGCACCACTCTTAAACTTCATCAATGAAATAGTACCATACGATGGAGAAATTGTTCAAAACAGAAACACACATATGCATTAGCATACACTACCTGTATCATAAAATCTTTACGAAGAATATGCGACACTCCATGCAATGCGCTAGGAACGGCATATGCATACATGTTGTTGACATCAAAAGAGACAAATACAGTAAGTAAAGAGCAACAGGTCTGATGGTATATATTAAGCAAGTATGATTAATGGCATTTACATTTCCAATACCCATCCAAAAACTTCATCTGTCTCTCCATCATTTTTCATTTCAGTGAGACATTCATCCATGTAGGAGCAATTTTTTCCAGTTGGGCATTTATGTGTTCAATATCTTAAGTGAAATAGGTAACATCTTAAGTAAGAAATCGTAAGTGAGAAATCTACACCACAACCCTTCTTTCTTTGTTTTTGTTTTGAACTGCGCACGACTGCCTTCAACTGTCGCTCTCCTGTAAGCAAAGGCAATGGGAATGGAGCAAGAAAGAAAGAAAGAAATGGAGAAGATTAATATGAGGACAATGAAAAATTATATATAAAAATTGAGGATGATAAAGATGAAAATTTAAGAGAGATTTCTCACCCCCAAAGTTTAGGGCGGCCCAGGGTCAGGCAAACCTGCGAAACCCTAGGGTCGAGCGAACTGAGAGGGGCTAGCGAGGGTTCTTTGTGAGAGGGGGGTTGTGAGCTAGGGTACGATGAGAAGGTGAGGAATCCATTGAATTTCTTCTTCCTTGCGAGAGAGGGGGGTCGCGAGATATTCTTCTTCCTTCTTGACGAAGAATCCATTGAATTTCTCGAGCTCGACATTAAGCAGCGTCAAGAACTCCTCCTCCTCTTCGTAATTGCATCTCCGGCCTCCCTACCGCGTCGGAGGCAGATACCCTTGCTTGCATACCAAACTCGGTGTCCCCCCAGCTTGGTTTAGTTTTTCCCCAACCCAATTTCCCCCCAGCTTGAGAAAACCAAGCTGTTGTTTGGGTTTTTTGAAAAGGTGTGTGTTTTTTTTTGAAAGGTGTGTGTTTTTTTGAAAGGTGTGTGTTTTTGAATTCCCCCTGGTTTCCCTCAACTCAAAATTCAAAATTTTAAAAATACAAACCCCCCAATTGTTTCACCAAGATCCAATCTCAACCTTTGATTTTTTGTCCTAGTCACCAAGTTCTCTTCTCCAATTTCTCTTATCCAATTTATCTTATCTTATCCAATTTCTCTTATCTTATCCAATTTTTCTCTTAATAACATCCCTCATCTATACCCAATTTCTCATCTCTTATCCAAAAACTCTTATCCAATAACCCATGATAACATCCCTGTTTTATAATATAGATATATATATATATGTGTGTGTGTGTGATAATGATATCGAGATAAAAGTCTTTGGCATATTTTTATTCATCGTATGCTATTTGAGTGAGCAGCTCCACGTCCTGAGAAAATGATCTAGCACCTCCTTCTTCGTTTTCTTTTCTATCTTCCTTTTCCTTTTTCCTTATTTTTACCCGCCGGGTACGCCTTTTTACTCATCTTCCTCGAGGACGAGTAGGAGGTAAGCTTGGAGGATTTTGATCGCTCCTTATTTTACACCTTTTTTCTGCAAGTTTTCATGTCATTTCGATCGCCCATATTGCGTTTTTCATGATTATTCGACGATATCACGTTGCTTTTCACTATTTCTTGTTTTTGTCGAATTTCAGGAAATATGGAGCGATCTGGAGCAAAAAATGAGATCAATGGACTTTCACGCGCACCGGAGCATCGCCCACGGTCTTATTGGGGAGCTAGTAGGGCTAGATGATGGGTGAAAGAGAAAGAAACTCGATAGAATGGACGAGGAGGCAAGGAGGAGAAGACAAGAGACCAAAAACAGCTCACTCGGCCGACCAGAGCGTTTACTCGGCCAAGTGAAGGAGTGCGTTCGGCCAAGTGAAACGGATACATGACTGCCAATTTTCAATGTTCACTCGGCCGACCAAGAAACCCCACTCGGCCGAATGGAGAAGCCCACTCGCCCGAGTAGAACAGGTTTTTTCTCCAGAAAATACTCTGAGTTATTGGAATTTGGAGAAAATCCACTCAGCCGAGCAAGAAAGCCCACTCGGTCGAATGAAGAAAACTACTCGCCCGAGTCTGACGGGGTGACAGACCCCCAATTTTCCCAGATTCTCTGTTTTTCCTTGGGGTTTGTCACTCGGCCGAGTGACATTTTCCACTCGGCCGAGTAGCGCAGTCCGACTGCTATGCAAATTAGGGTTTTTGGCTGCGCCAGGGGCAAATCTGTCAGGAAATTCTGGATGATTTTGACTTGTATTTAAACCTGGTTTTATTCCTAGTTTTAGGAGCGATTGAACTTAATTTTGACGGCTATTCTTATTGTAATTCTCAGCTGGAGATCAAAGACGTGCAATTTGGTTTGTTCTTTCTAATTAAAATTCTTGTTTTTATGAATTGTTCTCTCTTGACAATGAATTGTGCTATGATCTTATTTGTTAATTCTGAGATTTCTATGAATAATTGTGAGTAGTTTCTTCGTTTTAGGGCATGGGATGAACCCTATGGATTCGTTCTTTGAATTGTGGTGAATGAATTGAATTGTTGCTAGGATTGATAAAAGGTTAGGTTGTGATTGATTTATTACGAGTACCTAGGAATTTCTATCGATTTGGGTTTGCAAGAGATTGGATCTCAATCGATGGGAAGGCCTAGATATTCGATTTAGGTTTATAAACGAGATTCTCTAGATTTGGTTTGCAAGAGATTGGACCAAAGCTAGGATTTTTATTATAAATCTATACTAATATTCGTTTGCAAGAGATTGGACGAATACGAACTATCATAACCTAGATCGTAGTTCGAGTTTGCACGAGAATGTGCTCGAGGTGCGATTGGACGATGATGTCGATCTTCATGCTAGTGGCTTAGGTTAGGTTTTGCACGAGAGTGGGCTCTAATCTAGGTTGCTATAGACCCGCAATAACGCGAGAGCGTGAGCTTGGTTATACATTCAGTTGCGACTAGTTCACCTTAATTCAAGCTTTGCAACATTGAGATTCATGATCCACAAGGATAAGTGACGATCCGTAGTGGGGATTCCCTATCCCTAGACGCTTTTATTACATTGAATTCTATTTGTTATTCGAACAACCGTGACACCATTATATTCCAAACCATTCTATTCACCCATCAATAGCTAGGTGATCAAGATAGAGTACTGTCATTTGTCCTCCCTGTGTTCGATACCCGCTCGCCACTTCACCGTGCGCTTGTGGTAAGACTATAGTCATTTTCGGGTGTATATCTGTGCGCGATCATGTACTTTAAGGGTCACACCTACGTGTACCATCCTTGCATTCTATTGACACGGATGCAAGGATCGATTCACGAGCTTCAGTTAGGGATTTCAACCCACTAATCAACGCATCAATGAATCGTGCATTACCCTTTGTGGGGCCGTAGAACGGCGGTGTGCCTTAAGGGCATTACCTATGTGCACAACCCCGCATACCTTGAAATAGATGCGCGAGTTGATTCATTTGGAATGGACCTATTGCTAATCAACCCATAAACCTAATGATATCCCATATCGCACACTCTTCCTTGCTTGACTAGCTCTACTCTTTGGTCTCCACCCTACCTACCTTGGGTTTGGCTCGACTGTGTCACCCCACACTTCCACTCACCACACTTGTTAGTTTAGTTAATTTACCAACACTTTTAACATTCCTTAGCCAATTAAGATTGTGATTGTGAAATGAATTGTCTCTGTGGATTTGACCTCGTACTCACGGGTTTATATTGCATTTGACACTCCTCTTGGGAGGCAAGTGTGTGCATCCTACTTGGATTGTGCATGCCTCGCGGTTAATCAATCTGGCGCCGTTGCCGGGGACAACGGTTTTCACATTCACATTTTTGGTTGGTTTTGGACACTTTAGGTGTAATACTTTCAGCTTAGTGTTGAGTTTTTTAGATTGTTCATTTTATACTTTTTTGAATCATTTTTCGTTCTTCCTTTCTTTTATTTTAAAAACTTTTGTAAACAAAATTTTTTCTTATGGATTCATTTGCAAACTTTAGCGATGCTTATGTGGAGGACTCCCAACTCCCACCGTTTTTTACGGTATGGGGTTGGAAAATCCTACTTCATTTATGCAAAATTTTGAAAAATGGTGTCGAAAAGAATTTTGGGATTTGTTTGATGAGAACATTTGTGCAGATTTTATTTATTTTAAAGTGTTCCCACATACTTTGAGAGATGATGCTAAAATTTGGTTTGATGCTTTTCCTCGAGATTCTTTTTCTATTTAGCTTTCTTTTCAGACTGATTCCTTCGAGCTTTCTTTCCTATTTATTACAGGAATCAGGTACACATGTGTCGGGCATTTGAGCAACAAATGGCTTGCTTTATCCTTTTGACGGTGAGACCTACTATCAGGTTTTGGAGAGGTTCGATGGTTTAGTGCTTGGTGTCCATGCCATGCTTTCAGTGCAGAGGATCTACTTTGGATTTTCTACACAGGGTTGCAGCCATCGTCAGGAGACTTTGTGCATACACTACAGAGGATGCATGGTTGTACCTGAGGAACCTTGCAGAGTGGGAGCGGACTGCGTCATCTGGAGAGCCGTCACTTGGATATGAAGTGATGGCTAGTCCCATGTTCCACTTCAAGATGTAGAGCAGCCGGTCCAATGCCAGTCTGAAGAGCCACCTTTGGGCTCTTTTTCTTGGGACCCCATGGGATACAGAGCAGAGCAAGATGTTGGGTTACATGAAAGCAAAGTAGATGACGTTGTGAGATTGCATATTGAGGATCAGGAGGAGATGGATGATGGAGTGTGTGTCACCCATGTTGGAGACACAATACAGTTTTTTTGGGTTGGTGGTGATGATGACATGGAGATTTGTCCAGGCGAGAGTGAGATAGATGACATCGGAGTGCCAGAGTCACATTGCATGTCTGATCCATTACCATAACTGGAGGTGTGCGAGCATCTTGGGTGGACTTCTGAGATGGTTTACTATGATGGTATTGAGGAGGATGAGTGCACAAGATACAGCCCACAGACTACTTTGGAGCCGAGCCCTCCCTCCCTACAGATTCAGTTCAGCAACTATCGCTTCAGGCACCTCAGAACACGCATCAGTCCATCATCCAGGACGACGATATTTAGGATGGACCACAGAATCCAGGGATGACTGCAGAGGCCATTACCTTCGATGGCAAGGATGCGGCAAGCGACAGTGACTGCGAGATGAACTACATAGCTTGCGCTGTCTTCTCCTCCACACTTTCCCCTGCAGCCATTTCACCCTCCTCCTGAGGAGTTGCATCAGCCAGGCGATAGCATCGCCATTCAGGGAAGTTCTCATCACACTTTTCCCTTCATTTCTGAATCTCAAGCTTCATTTCCATACATTTTAGATTCAGATTGTCGTCATACATATTCATATCCTTATTTTTATTATGACGACCCTTTTTGGACTTCCTTCATTGGAAGTCAATTGACACAGCTTGTCTCCCACAGGACACAAGAGCATATTCTAGGGAGATGCTGGGAGTTGTGTTGCTAGTATCCATGGAACCTGGAGGCGCTTCATTTCCAAAGCATATGGCTGAGGAACGAAAGGATATGATAGAGCAGCTGTCTCCATTATTACATATTCGGAATCCGCCTTTTGCTTAGGTGTAGTCTTTCTTTTACTTAGTGTAAATAAAATAAAATAAAAAGTTAGTTTAGTTTGTTTTACATATTTGCTTTAGTATGCTTGTTTTCCCTCTAGCATCGTTGAATAATATCTAGTTTCACTTCAGTCAGTGAGGACAATGCTCATTTCTAGTTGGGGGGAGTGAACTATGTAGTTGGATGCTAGTTTTGGGTAGTTTTGACAATTTTGATGTTAATAAAAATTCTCATTCGTCATCATCATCATTCATTCATTTTGAGCATATCTTTTTGGTGCCTCCATCATTGCCTCCATTACATTTCTTTTGCTTAGTCCCTACATACTTAATGCCATGCAATTTTTTCGGATTATTATTTTGGTATCAACTTTATAGATGTTTGATTGGCATATTTTAATTTATTTTCCATTTTGGAGTCAAATGTTAATATGCCATGTACGAAACTATTTTATATGTTATGATACTCTCTTTGAAATAATTTGGAAATAGTTTGGTGTAAGTGATTGCATGAATTGTGATGAATGGTTAGGTTTTTGATTGGATAGGGTGTGGCCAATGGTTTATGTTTTGTTTTCCTCCTAAGAAGTGCGTGGATGAGTTGATAACTCGTGTTTAGAATGAGAAAGAGATTCAATATAAGTGAATGGTTTTTCTAATCAAATTGAATAGACGGTACCCCACGAAACATTGGGGAGGACGCCAAATATGATATTTAGGAGATCAGTCTATCCATTTGCCTATATAGCGTTATCGCGTGTATGCAAAGGTGGTCGTGTTTGCATTTCATAGCATTATTGCGTGAATGCAAAACATAAATATAAACATACTAAAAACAAAAAGAATACAAAAAATAGAGAAAGAAAATAAAAATAAAAATTGAATGAATGAATAAGCAAAATGAGTGATGAAATCTCATCTCCCACAATTTAGAGGAAGTTTCTTTTGTTTTGGCAATTTCCATGAAAATTGAAAACTATGATATTGTAATATATCCCAATAAATGTGATACGGTGCTTATCATTTCTTTTTATACATTGTGTATATTGGCTTTGAAATCATTTAGAAATAACATGTGGAGTATGCCATGATGATATCTTTAGTTTGGCGCATGTTTTTCATTTAATTCGAATCTATCTCTTATTTGCTAGGGATTAGCAAAATGCTAGTTAAGGGGTGTGATTCATAGTGAAAAGTGTATATTTGCGCCCCCTAACTAGCCCCATTTTGTGCTAAAGATTAGGCTTAAGCTTGCTCTTTTGAGTATATACCCACTTTCTGTTTCATATAAGGGCTTATTTGCATTCTTTGCACAAAACATCATTATATTGACTAATTTCTCCTTCTCCTATTTTTCAGGTACTCCTGGGAGTCTTGGAGATTTTCCAGAATTTTCTGGGATTTTTCTGAGATTTCTGGGTATTTTTCCGCAATTTTTGGAAGGGAAAAGTCATTAAAAGGGGAAAAGGAGAAATTAAATGGGGTGCCACGTGGCACGATCCCACGGCACCACGTGGCACTGTCCGAAGGCCGGGGGAGAATGGAGATGCGGGCGGCCCGCTCGTTTGTTATTTGCAGGTGGACAGCAAATTAGCGGGCCGGGGCTTCGACCCGGCCCGCAAGCTGACAAGCGCGCGTGCTCTTGAGCCCCAGCAAAGTGGGCACCGGGTTGGGCACCCTGCATCTGACCCGTTAGACCAAATCAGACCCGCAATGTGAATTTGCCCTATTTTGTGTTCTTGTTTGATTTCCAGGGGGATTGGGCTAATCTTCGGTTTTACTGTTCCATTGGAGGGGTTTTGGAGCCCATCTTCTTCCCAAGGGCTAGGACAAGGGTTGGAGGCCATTGAAGGCTAGGAGAGCTTGGAGGAGCTTCAAGAGAGGAAAAGCTTGGGGTTTTAGGGTTCTATTTGGTGATCTCTTCCCCTCTCTTGTATCACTTGATTTCTAATGCTTTGTATGAATATTATTAAATGATTTTTAAATGAGAGTGAGACCCATTTGATAGTTGTTTGATTAATTGCTTGTAATGAGGATTGGTGTGTTCATTTTTCATGATTATCATCTTTCTTTCATTATGAAGGCCTAGAGCCATTTGAGGTGGAATTGGGATTAGCTAAGGTTTGTTAGCTTGATTAGTGATGATTCATATCTTGCATTTAATGGCTTTAGCATGCCTTGAAATGGATGCTAGTAGTGTAGATTGATGGGTTGTGTCCTACTTTTGATTGAGTCATGTGCTACTCTTGGTGGGTCTGTAGAACGGCGGTGTAACTTAAGGGTCACACCTACGTGCACCACCCTTGCATTCTATTGACATAGATGCAAGGATCAATTCATGAGCTTAAGTTAGGGATTTTAACCCACTAATCAACATATCAATGAATCGTGCATTACCCTTGGTGGGGGCGTAGAACGGCGGTGTGCCTTAAGGGCATTACCTATGTGCACAACCCTGCATACCTTGAAATGGATGCGAGGGTTGGTTCATTTGGAATGAACCTATTACTAATCAACCCATAAACCTAATGATATCCCATTCCACACACTCTTCCTTACTTGACTAGCTCCACTCTTTGGTCTCCACCCTACCTACCTTGGGTTTGGCTCGACTATGTCACCCCACACTTCCACTCACCACACTAGTTAGTTTAGTTGGTTGTACCAACACTTTTAGCATTCTTTAGCCAATTAAGATTGTGATTTTGAAACGAATTGTCTTTGTGGATTTGACCACGTACTCACGGGTTTATATTGCATTTGGCACTCCTTTTCTTGGGAGGCGAGCATGTGCATCCTACTTGGATTGTGCACGCCTCGCGGTTAATCACCGCACCGCATCCCAAGGTAAGAAATCACCTAGTCACCAAGCCAACCACGTGCTTCAAAAAGTTTTTCTTTGAGTGGATCATCTATCAAGACTTCGGGTCGAATCCGAACTCTTTCATAGCTTTGCTAGAGACCGAGCAGGAGTAAGGAAGAGAAGGGGAGAAAGAGGAAATAATTATTTTGGAATATTCGATCTAGGTTTGCTCTTAACTTTTAAGAGCTCCCTTGATCCCAGGCTTAGTGCGGGGTGCACTAGTACAAATTTAAAGGAGAGAGGTTGGATCCTATTTATATAGGCTGTTGACCCATCCTCTTCTGAAAATAACCGATGTTGGACTAATAGATTAGGAGGAATAATTAATTATAATTTTGCCTTTTATAAAGGTCAAACTTTAAAGAATTATTCCTATTTCACCGATGAACTTCGGAAGCGATATCTTATATCAAATCGAAGAGCTTTGAATGGTGAATGCATAGATATAAACAGTGCTCAATTTCGATTGCATTTGACCCCTTAAACGTTGGCTCAAATTTGGCCAAAAATCATGCGTTTTTTGCAAAATACAGCTGCCGGAAAAGGGGCACAAAGCCCTATTTTGTAGGGCCCATCGTAAGTCCCACCCACCCAGCGCCTTGCTGGTCGTATGCAAGGCACACGCCCTTAGTAGGCACTGTTGGCGCTTGTGGGCGCCAATAGT
>JAULAV010002297.1:0-26225 GCA_030789695.1 Scilla litardierei
CATTTGGTTGATGGAAAAAAACCAAACTCACTAAGAAATTGGAGAAGAAACTATGGTAAAATTGGCAAGATTGTAAATTTGTTGGCATCTATTTCTCGACAAGTGTTGGTTAGAACCGGTGGGAAGAAAGATCAATGATCCAGTTTGGAACAATAGGATGCCGCGTGAGAGAAGAAGTGTATATATATCTTGAGAGAGGAGCCAGGAGGGGAGAGGGAGGGAATACTATTTGGCAATAAGCATGCTTGCTTGTATCAATAACATAATCAGCAGTATTTAATAAATTTCCCATGCAGGCCTACCTGCCTTTCACAAATCCAGCAAAGCTTGGACATATGATTGTGGCACATGGTTTTCTTCATGGAAATATCCCTTTTTTTTATAAAAAAAGAGAAACTGATTTAAATAATTTTTTTAAATACATCTTGGCAATGATATAGGTGACAACAGTGAAAATAATGAACTCATGAAAAGAATACACTAATTAATATTTCACCCATAATCTAAGCTTAGCTCAAACACTATGATGCTTTCTTCCTTTTGTGAAATTTAGGTCTTGTCCATGGAGATTAATTGGTCTTCAAATTAAAAGTGTAGGAGCAAAGAAACAAAAAAGCATGTTAAATGATAGAGTCTATGCTGTAGAGATACTTTGGAGAGTTTTCTTGCGATCCATGTGCACAAATGGAGTCCTTTTTTTTCTTGAAGGAGTTTTTTTATACGGCTTGCAACAAATTAGGGTTCAAAAGGAATCACCCAATCAAGACTAATGGTAAAAGTAAAAACAATGAATTTCCCCTTTCGAGTTACGGTTAAGAAGCAACAAAGATTCAGGAATGTAGAAATAGAAAGGAGATTGTTACCTGAATCAATTTGACAGCGCCGGAATCGTCGAATCGAGCGGGTGTTCAGATCAAAACCCTCGCTGAACTGTGAAGCTGGAGCACAACGCACGCCGCGTCCTCAATCTGTGGGTGTGACTCAAATCGGAGATCGTCGAGACGGTAGGGCTGCGAGATATAGGAGATCGGAGATATCGGAGATCGTCGAGACGGTAGGCCTGCGAGATATCGGAGATCGTCGAGACGGTAGGCCTGCGAGATATCGGAGATCGGAGATCGCCGATCTGAGGACGGAGACAGATAGAGAGCGAGAGTGATAGGGAAAAGGCTGAGATGAGGCGGCGTGACTTGTAGATCTAGGGTTTTCTCAAATCTCAACCTATTTTTCCAACTTAGCCTTGGGTCGGGCTCTACACAGTAACAACACGTATGGTACTATGGGCTTTCCAAAATCAGGTGTTAAAATTAAATTTAAGCAAGTTGATTATTTGGGTAAATAAATAATTGGGTATATATTTACAAGCCTGATTAAGCTCGATTAAGCTCGCGAGCTCATCGAGCCGAGTATCATCCTACTCGAGCTCGAGCTCGACTACTACTCGAGTAGCTCGAGCTCGAGCTCGACTCGACTATGCCCGAGTCGAGTTCGAGTATTTTCCGAGCCGATCTCGAGTAGCTCGCGAGTCAGCTCGACTCAGTTACACCCCTAGGTTAGATGTCCTTAAAGCTCAAATTTAAGTTTTCAGCCTTCAGTCAGACGTCTGATGTACTTCACCCAGACGCCTAGCATGCATACATTGCACAGTTCTAGGAACCCTAACCATGAAAGACGTCTGATAGTTGGACAGATATTTGGGAGATCTCCATCAATCGTCTGGTTTATTCTGACCAAAATTCCAACAACTTCATTTTTGTTGTCCCGACTGTAAGTCGTCTGTAGTTTCAGTGCCAGATGCCTGAACAGTCGCTTAGACGCCTGGTACCCCTTCTGCAGACGCTTGGTATTTGTTTACGGGTGTTTTTTCCACCCGCAAAATCGATAGTATGGAGGGTGCGGGGTCAACGCGGTCAAAGGGGACACGCAGGACCCCCATGTTGTCGTGGTAGCCACGTGAGAAGGAGATGACCCGGGTGGTTGGTCGACGGTGCGTTCGCTTGATCGAGAAGGCGCCGTTCCGATCTCCGGCGGGCCGAGGGGTAGCCTCGGAGGGATGACAACTTCCGTGATCGGTTGAAGGCGGGGTCGCTGGTGAGGGGACGTGCGGATCTTCGCATCGGCCAGCCAAGAGGTGGCCTTGGCAGAGCGACTATCTTCTGGTGGTGGAGACGAACAGGCTCGGGGACGAGGGCGCTCGGCTCCGGCTGTGATGGCGCTGAGGGGTAGCCTCGGCACCGCGGGATCTCCTGGACCTGAATGGACGAAAAGAGCTCGTCAGAGGGGTCGGACCTTGGTTCCGACCGAATCCCCTCCGATGCCAAGTCAGATCTAGTCTGAGGGATGCTCGGTGGGATCGGGCTCGGTTCACGGAGAGACCGAGCCCCCATCCTTGAGCCGAGCCATGGAGGAGAAATATGTAAATGCGGAAGAAGGTGTATGTCACGCCCCGCTTCCCTAAAATGGAGGCGAGACGTGAAAAGGTCCGCACGAGAGTGGAGCTGTGAAGCCCCAAACCCGATAAGCGTCGATAAAACATAATCAGGTCCCTGTAACCACAAACGGAACAAAAATAATAACACAAGGAGAGACAGAGATAAAATCTCATATCTCATAATTTGTCCAACATGAAAATTAAGTTCAACATCCAGAAAAGCCACCAGGCTAAAAGAAAGAGTCTAAAGGCCCAGAACAAGGCCAACAAAAGCAATAACGCAACAAAGTATAGGTGCTACGCACCGACAACAAAATAGCAGTCTAAACAAAAGGAAAAGCTCAACGAAGACACTAGGACTGGTCCCCAGTGTCCACGTACTCCCCGCTAAACACAGGTTCGGGCTCGGCGTCAGCAAACACCTCGTCCTCAACAAAGTACTCAGGCTCAGGATCTAACATGTGTCACCCAAAAGAGTAAAGGGGCACATGTCATCAAGTCTAAAAGACTTGGGCAAGGAAACTGAAAAGGAAGGCAACTAGCAACCTAGCAGTTATAGTATGCATGACATGGCAGTTATAACATGAGTGCACAAGTAAGACATGGTGAAACAATAAGTACAAGAGAACAATTATCGGGACAAGTCAAGAGTAGCCAAGCTACTAACAATCTCAATCATTTCACTAGTCACGTTTCAAGTTGTTTGTAGATGTTTACGCCTTACAGCTGAACGGTTTGACATTCACGTTGATTGGCCGCTTAACACTACCCCAGAACCCAGAGTTTACGCCTTACCACTGCAGTTGCTGATCGGGCAGACTCCCAGTTGATTGGCCGCTTAACTCTTACCCCCAATACCCACATGTGAACGAGCCAGGGTCCCTGCACACGAGCTCAGTAATTGAGCCAGGGTTGCCCCGCACAGGAGCTCGCATTCTAGTTCACGACTCATAAGCATTTGGCGTAGGGGTGCACCTAGCCGGAAGCAAGCAGTTCGGGCATTGGCTATCAACCAACACATGGCCCACTTCTGGAACATGAGCCAGGAAACACAAGTATTGTAGCGAAACTACGCAATCATGGAAACACTTAAAGAATGCAATGACATGACAATTAATTTGCGTACCGTTAATGGAAATTAAACATGACATGGTAATTTTGCAACATGATAAATGTCGGATCTAGCTTCGTTGTCAAGCTAGTTCCTAAATTTGCGCCTAGACGAGTATCATTTCGTCACCTAGTCTCTTTTACGCCTACAACAAGCAAATGGCCTAAGACATGGCCCAAAACCCTAAGTGGCAAGTTTCACTTGCCTAGCACCGAGGATGACGATCAACGAGGGTTCGTCCCACGGACGCTAATCTACGGGGAAGTCGCTGTTATGGAGAAACAATCATCAAAACAACATTCATTTCATTAGGGTTTCACAAAAACACAACTGGTTATGAAAACATTAAGAGATCGATTATTACCGTATCGGAAACGGAAGAATGATGCCGAGCAACCACGACAACGGAAGAAACGCTCCGGGGAACCTAGGGTTCAGATCTGGAAATGGATGGAGAAGTTTGGAGAAATGGGGTTTTTGGGGGATTTTGGGGGATTGATGAGATTTTGAGGAAGATGAGAGGTAGAATGTGTTAAGTGAGGGTTTGGATGATGGATTTTGGGCTTGGGATGAAGGAATAAGGGTTTGAGATAGTAGGGGGCTCAATGGGGGAGATATTAGGTTTAGAGTTGAAGAAGATGAAGAAGAAAACATTTGGGAGGGGTTTAAATAGGAAGGGCTGGCGGCTGCCCAGAAATTAGGGTTTCAACACTGATTAGTCGGTCAGAGAACAACCACTGACCGACTAGTTTGGGAACTAGTCGGTCGGTGGACCAACGCAGACCGACTAAGTCCAAACAGTAACTCCTGTACAAAAATAGGATTTAGATTTAGTCGGTCAAAGAACAACTACTGACCGACTAGTTCGACATCAGTCGGTCGATGAACGTTCTTAGACCGACTAAAAGTGAACAGTACTCGACTGTACAGAAGAACTAAGAATTAGTCGGTCTGAGTACAAAACTTAACCGACTAGTTTAACAACTAGTCGGTCGAAAGATGAACTCTGACCGACTAATAAGGAACAGTAACTGGTACCAAAAATAGTTAATGAGTTAGTCGGTTAAAGAAGCATTACCGACCGACTAGTTTGCAACCTAGTCGGTCAACCAACGTTCTTAGACCGACTAACGATAAACAGTAACTCCTGAGAAATTTACAAAGCCAACTAGTCGGTTCAAGAAGCTTTTCCGACCGACTGGATCGTCATCTAGTCGGTCGGTGACCCTTCTTACACCGGCTAATGAGCACCAAAAGTTCTGAAATGGAGCGCGAAGCTCCGGGATCGATTCCTAAGACTCCTAGGCTTGATCTAACAATAAGATATGACCGATATGAAGACCGTCACGAATGACTTACTCCAAAATCGACGATCAACGGAAGAAGCTAAGAAAATACGACAAAACGATCGAAAATGAAAGCTATGGAGACGAAAACCACGCATGAGGAGAAAATCCACCAAAACATATAATATAATATAATAGATCCAGATACATGAAAACCAGTCATTACAGTGTAAGATGGAGTTTGTGATACCTCCGTTGTAGATCGTCCAGATCCCCCCTTGTGATGATGCCTCCCCTCTCTTCATATAGGCGAGTCCCATAGTAATGGGCCATGATGGGACATCATGGTCGCTATTGATGAGGTCGTGCTAATGGGCCTTCATGACCCCCATAATTGCCATGCTTTATGGAGGGATAAATGCCATGAAGGTGGAGTGATGGCATTGAAAGTGGCCGCCATTACTGGGGAGTGATGACCATGGAGTCGGTTGCCATATTTGGTGAGCCATGAAGGTGGCCGCCGTAATTGTAGGATCATGATGACACTGGGCGGTTGCCATACTTGGCGAAGGCTTCCTTGATTTGGGCCCCGATTTCCTCCACTACGGAAGTGGATAGTCTTTTGGGCCTTTGTCTTGGGCGGATAAGTGCGGCCCGCCCGTGAGATCTCTGGGGCCGGGGCCCCAAGGCCGTAGCAGGCCGGTTGACCGGTCGTCGTTGACTTGTCTCTTCCGGGCCCGGTCAAAATAGTCGTAACAATTGCCCCTATCTTCCGAGCTCTACCATTGTTAAGGTTGAGGTCAGGAGATGTAGTATAAGGGGGGAGAAGATGCTCTTTTTTGTAAAATCGATCCGGCTTGCTGAGCTGGCTAGTGACGATAGCTCGTCGGCCCGAGATTCGTTCGGTGGCGAGGGGAGTTGCCCCTTGACTTACGGTTGACGAAGGAGTGGATCGACCAGCTGGGGGAGTTGCCCCCAGCCTTACGGTCGATGTGGTCGATCCGGTGGGGGAGTTGCCCCCAACCTTATGACCAATCTCGCTCGTTCGGTGGCGAGGGGAGTTGCCCGTCGGCTTACGGCCGACGAAGGAGTTTGATCGACCGGCTGGGGGAGCCGCCCCCAATCTTATGGCTGATCTCGTTCGTTCGATGGTGAGGGGGGTTGCCCATCGACTTACGGCCGACGAAGGAGTTTGATCGGCCGGCTGGGGGAGCCGCCCCCAATATTATGGCCGATCTCGTTCGTTCGGTGGCGAGGGGAGTTGCCCATCGACTTACGGCCGACGAAGGAGTTTGATCGGCTGGCTGGGGGAGCCGCCCCCAATCTTATGGCCGATCTCGTTCGTTCGGTGGCGAGGGGAGTTGCCCATCGACTTACGGCCGATGAAGGAGTTTGATCGGCCAGCTGGGGGAGCCGCCCCCAATCTTATGGCCGATCTCGTTCGTTCAGTGGCGAGGGGAGTTGCCCATCGACTTACGGCCGATGAAGGAGTGGGTCGAGCTGCTGGGGGAGTTGCCCCCAGCCTTATGATCGGTGGGTCGATTGGCCTGCTGAGGGAGCTGCCCTCAGCCCTTCGACCGACCCGTTTGTTCGGTTGCGAGGGGGGTTGCCCCTCGACTTATGGCCGACGAAGAAGTGAGTCGGCCAACCGGGGGGTTGTCCCCGGACCTTCGACCGATCTGATCGTTCGGTTGCGAGGGGAGTCGCCCCTCGACTTACGGCCAACGAGGAAGTGAGTCGGCCAACCGGGGGAGTTTCCCCTGGCCCTTCGACTGATCCGTTCGTTCGGTTGCGAGGGGAGTCGCCCCTCGACTTACGGCCAACGAAGGGGTGAAGACCTTGTGAAGACTTTTGAAGATTCCATGGTGGCACTCTGCCTCTACGTCGTCCAGCTCGGGTGGATGCAGGAGCTGCTCGGCAAGCGGGGACCCAGCAACACGGTCAGAGGAGCGGTCTGGATGCTCGAACTCGGACGTTGGGGCTTCGGCCAGATCGGTTCGGCCACAGTCGAAGGAGCGGTCTGGATGCTCGAACTCGGACGGTGGTGCTTCAGCCAGATCGGCTCGGCCACTGTCGGGGGAGCTGCTTGGATGCTCGCACTCGGATGACTGTGCTTTGGCCTGGCTTGCGAAGAGAGCTCGGTATGGCTGGCATCTCGGCTTTGAGCTCGGATTATGCTGGATCGAACGGGTGATTAGACTCGAAAACTTTCCTCATATCTTCAGGTGATGAGTATCTCTCAGGTTTGATCTTGGAGATAAGTGGTGGGGGACATCTCCCCGCTAAGGCGACTCTTGGACCCGAGATGCTCACGAACCTTGAGATGCCCTTTGAAGTGTTGATGCTGGAGCATCATTCGGGAGAGCTTGGAAGGCAAAGGTAGTAGGGTCCTCGAGCTCAGAAGGCGGAGGTGGTCGGGGTGCCACCATGTATGTTATCTTTGCGCCCTCCACGTCCCGGGTTCGCCTAGGGAGATGGCAAACTCGAGTCGTTGAAAATCACGTTGGCCCAAGTCAGTCGTATGGATCGGCCTCCTCTCGTCGATCTCTTCCTGGATGGGTTGGTCTGGTATGGTCTGCTTCCTCCTCTTGCCAAATCGGCCTACAACACTTGTGGACACCACGGCAGCCCGTGGCTGCATCGACGTCCTCTTGTATCAGATGGCCTCCGACGGATGGAAGCCTCGTCCTCAGTCGTCGTCCTCTGATGTATTGGTTCATCGTAAATCTCCCAAATGGCACTACTGTGTTCTGGTGTGACGTGCTCGCATCCGGGTGCGTGCCGTCGACGTATGCCGAAGAGATCCTTTGGGAGACATCGACGGAAATCTGCAGTAGCGGCATCCACCACTGCACGGGGATCATCGCCGACAAGTTCAAGTCGACGGCGTTGCGGAATTTGGAGAGTCAGAACCATTGAATGGTGAACCTTTACTGCCAGCTGCAGGGAGTTTGGAGTCTCGTCAAGGATTTCATCAAGCAGGTCTCTCTGTTCGCCATCGTCGGCGACAATTGCTGCAAGCTCGTCAATCTCCTCAACACAAACACCCAGGTCCGAAACATCTTTCCCAAGTTCCAGCCTCAAGAATCCGATTGTTTCACCCAGTATCCGCCTCCCTCTGTCTGGATGGTCATGCACATGGTCTTCAAAGAGACCAAAACTCTACAGAGGCTAGGGTCTCCATGGAGTATCACTGCTCGTCCCGCCTCCCGAAACTCCATCCGTAGTAGCTTCCAATTTATGGTCATCTCCCCTAATGTCTGTAGCCATGTCATGCCGAGGATGACGTCTGTGCTCCCCAGGTCTAGGGGTAAAAAATCTGCAATGATCTGTATCCCCTGCATGGTCAGCACCAAGCCCCATACAAACTCCTCGGCTGCTCTCCTTCTTCCACGTCCCCATCATGACACTAAAGCTGCCGCAGTCTGTCAGCTGAAGTCCAAGATGTGTCACCACCCTCCTAGAAATGAAATTGTGGGTAGCCCCACTATCAATCAGCACAGTCACCTCCTGGTCGCCGACCTCTCCCATCAGCTTCATGGTATGGTTCGGTGTGAACCCTAGGACGGAGTTGAGGGACACCTCCGCTACGTCCAATTGTTGGCCCTCCAGCTCCTCCTCTCGCTCAGCGGCCTTCTCCTCGATATCAGACCCACCGTCGTCGTCCTCCAACAGGATCACCTGGAGCTTGCGCCCCGCGCATCGGTGGCCTGGCGAGAACCGCTCATCGCATCGGAAACATAAACCATTCTGTCGTTTTTCCCTCATCTCTGCGTCCGTCATGCGTCTGAACTGCCCCCCAGCCACTGGCATGCTACTCTTCTCCCCAGTCTTCTCCCGGATCGTCTGGGTCACCCCTGCCGCGGTACCTGCTCCTCCAGCCCCAGAGGTGGTGCATCGCGAAGTCTGACTGCTGTAACTGTCGCGGACCCGTCGATCCTCCATCTGTGCGTCCTCCACCATCTGGGCCATCTCTATGACCTCTGAAAGCCCCCTGGGCTTGTAGGGTCTCAGTGCTGCTCTCAGATTGGGGCGTAGTCCCTTCAGAAACGTGCCCTCCAGTGACTTGTCAGACACCCCATGTACTCGCCCAGCCAGTGTCTCAAATCGCTCAATGTAATCCCGCACCGGCCCCTCTTGCCTAAGGGCGTACAGCTGCTCGTATAGGTTCCCCAGGCGGGGGTCTCTAAACTTCTCCAGCACCATGTCCTTCAGCTCCTCCCAGCTCCTGATCTGCTGCCGCCTCTCCGTCCACTGGTACCATCCCAAGGCATGCCCCTCCATGCAGATCGCCGTCGCCTCCAGTTTCTGGGCCTCAGTCATGTGATGCGCCATGAAGTACCTCTCTACGATGAATAACCAGGCGTATGAGTCCTCCCCGGAAAATAGCATCATCTTCAGCTTTCGGACGCGGCAATCCCCTCCAAAGCACCCCAGCTCGGGCCTCCTCTCCTCTCTGTGCTACCCATGATAATGCTGACGCCTCTCGTCCAGCGTCTCGTAGCATCTGGGTGGACCTCCTTCGTGGCCCCTGTAGGCTCCCCGACGATCTCCGCACCGCCCCTCAAAATCGTCCCAACTTGCGTCATCGCCGAACTCCGCCTCGTAGCCACCCCTGTCGTCGGAATAATATCCTCTCCAGTGCCTGTCACCATAAAAGTGGTCCTCAGCTGCTGGTCGATGCTCCGGAGGGCCTCCAAAATCTCCTGGAATCCACCCGTGATCCTCCTCATATGCTGTTCGTCGTCCAGGGGCCTCAAATCCTGTGTCCGGTGGCTGTCCGCGGCGATCCCTGATGTCAGGCTGCTGTCCGGGGCCCTACCTCTGGTCGAGCCCCCGACAAAAATCCCCCACCACTGGCGGCTGCCAGGGGTGCTCCGGCCCTCTGGAGACAAGTCCGGGGGGCTCCGGCCCCCTGTAGCCCTGTCCGGGTGGCTCCGGCACCCTGTGATGCTGATCGAGGGGCTCCGGGCCCCTGGAAAGCTGACCGGGGGGCTCGGGCCCCCCTGTACGCCTCAATCGGCCCCCCCGGGGATGCCAGAGGGCGGGGGGCAAGCTCTGCTGGGCTTCCGGTAGGGCCGGCGGGCCCTGCCGGAGGTCCGGCAGGGTCGCCGGACCCTGCTGAGCCCCGGCAGGGCCTGCCCCCCCTATCGGGGCCCGGCAGAGGCGGGGTAGGCCCCCCCACCTCTCACACGTGTTGTCCGCGGCTCCCGCGGCCCGTGGTGGTTCGGCCGGTGCTCCCCTTGGTCGTGGCGATCCCAATTTGGGCGGCTAGGGCCACTGCTCTCCCTTTGGCTCTCCACCGCCTTCCACCGCACCTCCTTGCGGTAGTCCACCCCCCACGGCTCGTCGTCGTCTTCCCCATCCAATTCCTCCATGTAGTAGGGTTGACTTTGGGGAAGATCCTCATCTTTCTCCTTCTCCTTCTTCAAAGGTGTCGCCTTTGGTGTCGGATTAGGGTTTCCTTCGGCTTTGGGGTTCGTCGCTAATTGATTTAGGGCCCCCATCAATTGCGCGAATTGATCGTCGTGTTTTGCTTGATTTGACGCCAATTGGGAGATGGAGGTAGTTAATTTCGCCATGGATTCATCGTTTCCCGCCAAGGATTTTTTGAGTGCCTCAATTTCGCCGGTGAATTTCACCTCCAAGGCCTCAAATTTGTCTTGCGATCTTGTGGAAGCCGCCATGGATCGTTACGAGCTCTGATACCAAATTGTTAGGAACTAACAAAGACAAGATTTTTATTGAAGAAACAATAGCAAATAAAAAGATAATTGTACACAAAAGAGGTGTGCCCTCCTCCCAAGACGCCTAGAGGACGTCCGCACTCGTTTACCTTAAGAGTCTCCAAGTATCAAATATCAAAATAGCATAGGTAAACAAGAGAGGCCACCCCCTATTTATAATAAAAACTAGGGCAATGGGGAAGGGGGGGAGCGGCATGCGGCTAAGGGGAGGGGGCGGGTGCGGCGTGCGGAAAAGCCCGCTTGGCTCCCCTGCGGGTGTAAACCCGCAGGGGAAGTTGGGCCGAAGGCCCAACATATTCCTTTTGACATTCTCTCTTTATCATGACCAATTCGCATAGCTAAACAAAACTTAGAAACAAACCATTACTTAGAGTCCAACTCCCTGTGGATCGACTCCTAAGTACACATCTGACACAATGCACGTGTGGTATAAATATTAAAACCTTTGGGGCGAACAAACAAGTTTTTGTGCCGTTGCCGGGAAGGCAACGCCTTGATACTGGTTTAGTTCTAGGTTCATAAGACTACGCCTTTTTCTTTTTCTGTTTTCCTTTTCCCTTTTTTGTTTATTCTCTTGTGTACTGACATCTCCTCCTAGTTTATGCTTGTTGTGCATGCGTAGGAGATCACAAAGTGCTGAGGACGTGCTTCATTTAGATCCTGAGCTTGAGGCTATGTCACGCAGACTAAATGCTGAAATGAGAAGGAGGCTAGCACATAGCGCAATGGCAGAAGAATCACCTCCCCTGATACCTTCCAAGTCCATCTTGGACTTCTATATGCCTTTTAATGGATCGACGTCCAGCATCGCTCGACCACTTATTAATGTCAACAATTTCGAGCTGAGTCCATCGTTAATTATATCTATCCAGCTGGACAGGTTTGGGGGATTGATTTGTGGTAAATATTGCATATTTAACACCTCATTTAGACCCATTTTGTGCTGATATGGTATGCATTTGGTCCCTAATACAGTCGGATTTTGAATACCATCACTTATTAGAGCAAACTCCTATTTTATGCACAAAACAGCAATATACCGAGTATTTCTGCACTTTTTATATTTTTCATGTCCAGATCTCGATATCACGATTCCAACGACTATTTATTTGTATTTTTCTGAGATCTGTATCAATTACTATGTATTTTTGAATGCAGAATACCATTTAATTGAAGATATACGAAGGAAATACGTCAGAAAATACACTATACAGTCGCTTATACATACGGTAGCCAGTTGAAAGTCAGGCCACGTGGAAGTATTACAACCGTTGATCCGCGATCTGAAGGCTCCCAAAGAACAGACGATGCGGCATCACGTGGATCGTCGGATTGAGATCCGATAGCCACGAACGAAGCGCGACACCACGAAGTGGAGGAGAATCCCAGGGCCATGTGCAACAATCTAGCAGAAACCCGCTCTATCTGACGCTCTAGATGGACGGCGACGTCGCTCAATCTCTTCCATTGGATTTCGATCCAACGGTTCAGATCAAGCCCAAAGTCGGAGCCAGTTCGAACGGAAGCGAGCTTTCATCTGGCCACGTGGCGTTTTGTGCGCCGCTCATCCCTCATCCGACGGCGCAGAGCGATCTGAGCTGCTGAATTCGTTTCGAAATAGTGGGGCGACGTGGCCGCTTGCAAACCGTCTGATTCCGATCCAACGCTCCAGACAGAAGCCCGAAGTGTATTCGGATTCGATCAAGTGGATGCGGGCGCGACACAAATGGATCCGCAAAGGCCAGCCACGCGTCAAGACGTGGTCCAATCCCGCTTCGATCGGACGGATGAGGTTTGCAGCGGCTGAGAGGAATGGGTTTGGTTTGATTTTAAGCGGGTTTGGACCCGCTAACACTTCCAAAACCCGCAATGCTCTTCTATATATACGTATTTTAGGGTTTTGGGGGGTATTCTTGCTTATTGAGGGCTCTACAAGTCGTATTTTGGCGTGAAATTTAGAGGCCCTGGAGACAGAGGCAAGAGCTATCATCTAAAGGAGATTTAGGGCTATTTGGAGAGAATTGGTGATATTTTTCCTATCTTTAGCCTTGTATTTCACGTATTTGGCTTGTATTTGAAGTATTATTCACGTATTTTGAGGTTTTGATTATGTATTTGTCTATGAACACTGAATATATTCTCTTCATGCATTGTTAATCTTCATATGTGTTGGTGTTGATGTAGTTAGGGTGTTGTAATCATTGATTTCAATATCTTTTCGCCCTATATTCACGTTATGTTGCGTATTTCGTCAGTTTCTACATATATCTTGTTAGGGTATGTTATACGGAGACGTGGACATGCTTGAATCGAATATGATCTTTGCAAACTTATTCGTGATGTGATCCGAGAGGATGTATCGTGACCCGAGAGGGCACTTGTGCGTATTTTCCTTATGAAATCGACGTTATACGTGATTACTTTTTGGCACGTTTTTATGCGCTTTATCGACATACTTTCCGACATTCTCGTGCCCTAGCCGGACGAAACATTGAGTTATAGAAAAGATATTAATAATCATTGCTTGCATATACCCTAACGAAATCATAACCAACACATACTCTCCATGTTATTACCCAATATCGAATTCACGGTAATTATCGTAGGATTTTCTTTTATTATTTTAAACTTTTGATACCATATCTTTATACCTGATAGGTGGTTGGTATTATCGTTTTAATACTCTTTACAAACTGAAGTTCGTGATTTTACAGGTCAGTTGTCCAGTGAATACGACATTTGGACTCACCAGGATTATTACATGTTCGATCTCCTACACTTGGGAGTAGCGCTCATACATTTTGAGATGAGTCAAGTTTTTGACGCCGTTGCCAGGGATAACAGTACTTGCGATCTACGATTTCAGTTCGTAAAAATGAACATTCGGTGGATCCTTCCATCTTATAGTTTAGGATTTATATTAGTTTTTTTGTTTTCTATTTAAAAAAATTCAAAAAAATGGAATACATGAAATTCTATTGCACAAACAATTGGTATGATGCAGAGTACGATGTTGCACACAAACATAGGATGAAGAAGCTTAAGATCGTTAATTGTAATCAGACAGATTGTGAAACTTTCTTTCAGGTCTGAAGGAGGTTCACAGACATAGTATCGAGCTATCTGCAGCATGGGTACACAAAGAAAGAGCTTATGGAGTCTTTCCTATATGGACTACGACCACAGCTGCAGGAATTTTTGGGAGTTATGACGCCGACAGAGGCGTGGAAGTACATGGAGTCCTTACAAGAGAATGATCAGATCATTAATGAGACTTCAGAGCGTGATTTAGTGGAGCCTTCGATCAAGGAGAGCAAAGCATAGACGCACCAATGCAGCCCTTGAAAGAGGAAGTTTATTTGCTCATTCAGACACAGGAGGCTACATCCCACCAATTCCAAGAAAACTTCCTTACTCGGAGTCGGCACATTCAGCAATCCATTGAAAATCTTACTCTGATTGCCACTTGCTTAGAAGAAAATAATTCTCTTGAAATTCAATTTTAAGAATCTAATATGAGTTCATCTTCTTTTGCAGGTATATCAAGCGAGCCATGTCACGATGAATTCATGTATAAAAATGTCAACATGGCAAGAAGTGTGTGTAAAGGAGAGAACGAGCTAGCAATTTTGGATGAACATGAGGAGGAGACAGCTAAGAACACGTGTTTAGAGATTATCGCTATGGAGCCCGAACCACTCTTTCCCCCAGTTTTTCCCCAAAAGCATTTATCCCTCTCCACAATGACTAAGCATCATACCGAGAGCAGCGCACATCTTTTAGACATATATATTCACTATATAGAGATGCTGGAAGTTATGTTGCTGGGGTCCAATTTAGACTTTGGAGGAAGATTACTAGCCGAGGAGCGCAAGGAACAGATAGAACAACTTCCTCCACAATTAAAGATCCGGGATCCGCCATTTGACCACGGTGTGTTCTTTCCATTAGCATAGATTTTATATGCTTTTTAGAATGCTTGCTTTTGAATAAACTCGCACCCCTTTCGACATTGATGACAATGTACATCTTTAGTTGGGGGGAGTGTATGAGGCCTTAGGATTTTTTTTAAAAGGCAAAAGAAAAGAATAAATCACCAATTCTCATCTTTTAAAACTCCTTCATATACCATAAATGAGGATGATTATGCGTTGATTGAGTTCTAAAAATCGTTTATGGCGAGAATTAATTTTTATTTCTTCATGGAATTACTGTTAATATGCTATTTATGAAAACTTTCAATTGCCATGATTAATATCTCGAAATAGTTTGAACTTATTTCATGCAAGCTATTCTGATGCAAAAGCTTAAGTATACACGATTTATTAGAACAGTCTTCAAGTTGAAGATGAATTTGGCCTTTGTTATTAATGTTTATGTTCGATTTATGGGTGTTGACTTGCTTACGAAAAAAAGAAAAAGAAAAAAGTGAAAAAGAAAAAATGCATCGTTCCCTTGAGTTCATTGATTAGCCGGGTCTTCGTGCCTCAGAAAGCATTGGAGATTTGCGTCGAAAGATGGATGAATGGGGAGTGCATTCAAAAACAAGAGAAAATAAAACTTAGATGATTCAAGTTATTAAGTTCGAGGGGTTCTTCTAAGCCTAATGTCCATAGGTCGTCTGGCCTAGAAATTATTAACTGAAAGCTCGCTACATGGATCATTCTAATTCGTTAAAATAAAAGAAAAAGAAAAAGAAAAAAAAGAAATGGTGAATAAACTAAGCAACTTCAATGCCCATGATCTGAACGATCTTTTTGAGATGCCAATTCCTTGGAAATAAGAAAAGTAGAATATAACGAAGTGTTATACTTTCGCTTGAGCAAAACGATGCTTGCATGTTGTTTATTCAAATTAAACTAGAAAAAATAGCATGTGATTGATCTTATTCATGGATTGTGTATATTGATGGCCAAAATCATGTTGGAATGCGTATTATTGAGTCATGCCATAAGCAATTGATAGAATTTATTGTTTTATTAATCATCCGATTTCATCGCTCTTTTTGCTATGGACTAGCAAATCGCTAGTTGGGGTGTGATTTAAGGTAAATATTGCATATTTAACACCTCATTTAGACCCATTTTGTGCGGAGATGGTATGCATTTGGTCTCTAATACAATCGAATTTTGAATACCATTATTTATTAAAGCAAAATCCTATTTTATGCACAAAACAGCAATATAATGAGTATTTCTGCACTTTTTATATTTTTCATGTCTAGATCTCGATATCACGATTCCAACGACTATTTATTTGTATTTTTTTGAGATCTGTGCCAATTACTATGTACTTTTGAATGCAGAATACCATTTAGTTGAAGATATGCGAAGGAAATACGGTAGAAAATACACTATACGTTCACTTATACATACGGTAGCCAGCTGAAAGTCGGGCCACGTGGAAGTATTACAATCGTCGATCCGCGATCTGAAGGCTCCCAAAGAACAGACGATGCGGCATCACGTGGACCGTCGGATTGAGATCCGATGGCCACGAACGAAGCGCAACACCACGAAGTGGAGGAGAATCCCAGGGCCACGTGGCAACAATCTAACGGAACCCTGCTCTATCCGATGCTCCAGATGGAGGGCAACGCGGCTCAATCTCTTCCGTTGGATTTCGATCCAACGGTTCACATCAACCCCGAAGGCGGAGCCAATTCGAACGGAAGCGAGCTTTCATCTGGCCACGTGGCGTCTTGTGTGCCGCTCATCCCTCATCCGACGGCGCAGAGCGATCTGAGCTGCTGAATTCGTTTCGAAGTAGTGGGGCGACGTGGCCGCTTTCAAACCGTCCGATTCCGATCCAACGCTCCAGACAGAAGCCCGAAGTGTATTCGGATTCGATCAAGTGGATGCGGGTGCGGTGCAAATGGATCCGCTAAGGCCGGACACGCGTCAAGATATGGTCCAATCCTGCTTCGATCGGACGGATGAGGTTTGCACCGGCTGAGAGGAATGGGTTTGGTTCGATTTTGAGCGGGTTTGGACCCGCTAACACTTCCAAAACCTGCAATGCTACTATATATACGTATTTTTAGGGTTTTGGGGATAATCTTCGTATTGGGGGCTCTAGGAGCCGTATTATGGCGTGAAATTTGGAGGCCCTGGAGACAGAGGCCAGAGCTATCATCTGAAGGAGATTTGGGGCTATTTGGAGAGAATTGGTGATATTTTTCCTATCTTTAGTCTTTTATTTCACGTATTTGGCTTATATTTGAAGTATTATTCACGTATTTTGAGGTTTTGATGATGTATTTTTCTATGAATACTGAATATATTCTCTTCATGCGTGGTTAATCTTCATATGTGTTGGTGTTGATGTAGTTAGGGTGTTGTAATCATTGATTTCAATATCTTTTCTCCCTATATTCAGGCTAAATTGTGTATTTCATTGATTTCTACATATATCTTGTTTGGGTATGTTATACGGAGACGTGGGCATGCTTGAATCGAATATGATCTTTGCGGACTTATTCATGATGCGATCCGAGAGGATGTATCGTGACCCAAGAGGGCACTTATGCGTATTTTCCTTACGAAATCGACATTATACGTGATTACTTTTTGACACGTTTTTATGCGCTTTATCGCATACTTTCCGACGTTCTTGTGCCCTAGCCGGACGAAACGTTGAGTTATAGAAAAGATATTAATAATCATTACTTGCATATACCCTAACGAAATCATAACCACCACATACTCTCCATTTTAGTACCCAATATCGAATTCACGGTAATTATCATATGATTTTATTTTATTATTTTAAACTCTTTATACCATATCTTTATACCTGATAGGTGGTTGGTTATTATCGTTTTAATACTCTTTACAAACTGAAGTTCGTGGTTTTGCAGGTCAGTTGTCCCGTGGATACGATATCTGGACTCACGAGGATTATTACTTGTTCGATCTCCTACACTTGGAGTAGCGCTCACACATTTTTAGACGAGTCAAGTTTTTGGCGCCGTTGCCAGGGATCCCCTATGGGAAACCCCAACAACCACCTAAATACATTCCTGGAGAAATGCGACTCACTGAAGATGAATGGCATCCCTAAGGATGCCATTAGGCTAAGACTCTCCACCTTCTCTTTAAAGGATAATACCAAAGAATGGCTAACGAGCCCTGACAAAAATACTTTTTCTTCTTCGGATATGTTGTCTATGGCCTTTTTAACAAAATTTTTCTCTCTAGAAAAAACAGTGAAGATGAGGAACGAGATCACCTCTATTGCCCAATTTGATTTGGTATCAATGTATGAAGCATGTGAGATGTTTAAAGATCTTCAGAGACAGTACCCACATCATGGAGTTCCTGATTGGCTCCTCATACAGAGTTTCTATAACGAGCTAAAGCAGACTTAATTTCAATGGGTGGATATATAAAAGGTCTCAAGACACATTCATTACACTTCCCCTTATCCATCAATCATTGTAAAATAGACATATGAATGCTTCAGGATCATCATTGTAAACTAGACATATCAATGTTTCAGGATGCATAGTGCTTCTGAGTATCACAAGGGGTGGATACTTCTTGGTTTAGAGACTACAAGTCTCTTTAACTTTCCATGTTATGTGAATATCATAACGAGCTCACACAGAATTAATCTCAATAGGTGGATATATGAAAGGTCTCAAGACCCATTCATAACACTTCCCCTTATCCATCCATCGTTGTAAAATAGACATATGAATGCTTCAGAATCATCATTGTAAACTAGACATATGAATGTTTCAGGATGCATAGTGCTTATGAGTATCACAAGGGGTGGATAATTCTGGATCCTGGTTTAGAGACTACAAGTCTTTTTAAATTTCCTTGTTCTGTGGATATCACTAGGGTGGATACTTCTGGATCCAGAGTTAATGTGGTTGCATCGTTTAAAACCTTTAGATATGGAAAACCCAGTAGGAAAAACTATCGCTAAGGAAAAAGAGTACAACTCTACATTTCACTCCCCCTAATTTGTACAAGCTTCAGGCTTACAGATCTCCTAGGCATCTATACATCAATCTCATCTACAACATTCCAAGAAAAAAATACAAAATACAAGCATCGCTCTTCTATGCAAGTATCGCTCATATATGGCAGCTACTGAATCCAAGGGAGCTCCTCTGAAGAGGCGTACTCTGTTTCATCGCCTTTGATGGAGCCTTCTTAAGGGTACGCTGGGAAAGTGGCATGGTCTACAGACTTAGTAGATAGCTCCACGTATCTAGTCTCTGACCCAGTCGGCACTGTGTCTGCGAGCTACTTCAGGGCATATCTATGCATACTCTTGATTTGCTTCTTAGATAATAAGCTTCTCGAAATGATAGGATAATGTTGCCTTAGTCGCATGCTTTGCAGATATCCAGGATGTGGCCTGTCCTTTGAGGTTGTCATCGCGATGATTTATTACCTGCATCTGTTAATACATTTAACATGGATGATGATCCTTTATAATATTGACCTTTGGAGGTAATGCAGAAGGTGGTTAGCTCCGGTCCAGTGCAGGCGTGCGCTGCAGGCGCTGCACTGTATTTGGCTAACAGATTTACTGCCAACGCAATATAGGGATGCATGCAATATGCCAGATAAATGAGTGTACCAAAAACACTCAAGTAAGGTACTTCAGGACCTATGATATCCTTCCTGTCTTCCAGCGAACAGAAGTGGTCTTTATGTATATCCGTACAGCCAATAGGTGTATTTAAATGGATTACAATTGTTCATATTTTTTCATCAACTTCTAGTGTATGAATTTAAATGTCACATGATTTTCATCTTCTGAATGTTATCTTCATCTGCCAAATGATATTTTCATCTGGTGTGTTTCATCTTCTGGATGATAGTCTGTAAACCAAGCTATTTTGCCTAGGTCTTTCATATCATATACGATAGTAAGGCTTAAACAGATATTTCGGTTTTCTCTTCAGGAGAGCCGATGAGATTTGAGTTGTTTGAAACTATAATCTCAAATCGTTTTCTTTGCTCTTTTAAAGATGCAAAGACAACCTTTAGTATGATTCCTTATTTTGAAAAGGAACTTTATGGGTTGAATTTTTTATATTTTTCATATAATAGACGACCCAAAGTCTATTCAGGCAAGTAAGGAAAATAGGAATAAATCCATAAGGTTATACTGTCACAACATCCATAACATCAAAAACTAAATTTTCCTTTGCCAATCGCATGAATTTCACAAACATAACCAGGGAGCCTGATGCATCAGTTTTATTTTGTAAGTGAATCAAGCTCATCTCACTTGCTTCCTGGTTTTGGCGAAATGAACCTCTAAGCTATAGCATGTCACTTTTAGCATACGATTTTATTTATTTATTATTTGTGTTTATTCAATACTCATTATACCCACAGGTTTGATATCTTTTGATATCAGGACTTCAGGTCCAAATAGTTTACATTTTATAAGTGAGTCCAGATCAACTTATTATTGTCTCGTTACACATTTAGGCAAATTTCTATGTTTGCTTCAAGTGTGGAACGATATTTATAATTATCACTAAAACAGCAAAATGAAATGTGAGTAATTGTCGACAAGTGTGTTTTTTATCCAAACACATCCCACTGTACGTATATTATTCAATATTATTTCAATTTATTCCAGATTCATCTCTTCTAGAGGTTCTAGAAAGGGAGATGATATGGATATGAGTTCACTTTCCTGTGGTGACATTGTTTAAAAGTGTCCAAGAGTTTTCCTCTCTTTGGAGCCTCGTCGTATGTCATATCATTCATTGAGGACATCCACTTTTTCTATTGGTGGATTGCATCCATTATTTTTGGTATGTCAATCCTAGCTGGATTTTTAGTAGCAAGGATGTGTGATTTTGCAATATTCGGATTGTAAGTAAATATGTCTGAAAACTATTTAACAGTTTCATAAGTGTGGATCTCCAGGATCTCATCATGATTCATGATATTGAAATGGTTAACTGAGCTTCAAGCTCAGGGTTGATGGTAATATCCCTGTTGGACCTAATACTGGGAAGTAAAAGAGTTCTTAATGTGAAGGATCTTTAGGATCTAATCTTCACTATCGAATCTTTATATGATGACGCATCAAGGCGTAATCTATGAGATGTGCTCTAAATGCTTCCCCGGTTGGAGTGCTCAAAATCTATTTTTCTAGGGTAATTACTTCCGATAAATAGTTCTAAGATGTCATTCTGATGGTTTATAGTGGTGCTATGGGGATGTGGACACAGCATGGCACAATCTATAAAATGTTCTCTAAACACTTCCCCCGTTAGGAGTTCTTGGAAACTATTTATATGGGGTGATCAGGCCCATATAAATAGGTTATAAGGAGGTGTTTTGATGGTATGCAGGATAATTGATTGTTCCCATGCAGTCACCAGCTACTGGATTTTTAACGGAAGAGTAGTCTTTTAAAACATTTTAATGATTTATTCATATAACCCATTTTTGTGTGTGAACACAAACTTCAGGGTGTTCGACTTATTTTAGTTGTAAATTGTGGTTGATTTCCCAGTGTTATCCAATGTTCCCGTCATTTAGCAATGTGTCCTATATGCTTTGAAAAAGCTTGACTGCGGTTAGATAATAGGGTTGATTATGAACATTTTAGAGGATATTTGGATGAGTACACTAAGGTACATCATCAGCCCTATGTAAGGAATGGATAAGTCCACTTTTATCACTCAAATACTCTCAAGAGACATAGAGGTCTTATTATTTTAACGATGATAGTAAATATATCATCTTAAGTTTTATTAGAGGAAGTTTTGAGAGTCAACGTCCACGCGTAGCAGAGATGATCTCGTAATCATTTTTCCCGTTAAATGGGACAATGAAAACGCACCCTTCTGAAGAAACTTCGTGTTCTTCAGATTTATAGGATGGGTTCATGATGCCTTGCATCATTAATCCATGGTGACATATTATATCATTCCAAAGTTAAAAATTGGACGATTCTGGACACTGCAGGTGTTCCATTTAATTCCTCTTTTCGAATTTATATGGTACTTTTTGAAAATCCATTTGAACGCTCAAGTATGGTCTTCAATGCCATCATATTCTTGAGTCATTCATTAGGGAATTCATTTTAACAAATATCCATCAAAACTGGGTAAGTTTCTTTTTTAGATTTTTAGATTATTGGACATCCTCATATAGAGTATTCAGGTTTGCAAAGCTTGAATCTCAAGTCAGACGTCCCAAAAATAGTTTTCTATTTGATTATTATTAGGGTTAAAGGCTTTTGAAAGCATACGTCTTCAACTATGTTGGAAAAATACTCACTAAGAATTATGTTATTTCAACCGATTAATTTTGTTTTCAAAAGTTTATGTTTTTACCGGGAATATATAAGTATACAATAGCTAGGTCGACTTACATCTTAAGAATAACTTGGCATAAGTTATCTATGGCATAAATTAATGACCTTTCATATTGCAACAGTAATATGGGTCTTATCAGAACTTCTGGGTCTGATCTTGGTTTGCCATTGCTTATTCCATGTCGAGGTATTTCATATCTTCCCTTTCTCCTTTTTATATCAGGACATAGTTGGTCCTGAACTTCCACTGTTTTTAGTCTTCAATAGTGTTATTTATAAGGAAGAATGAACAGTAGTCTCTATTAGGAGACATATATTAGGGAATGAACTTGTTTCTATGCTTCCACTTTTTGAGTTTATGTGGGACTTTTGATAGTCCATTTGAATACTCCTATATGGTCTTCATGTCATTATTTTCTTGAGTCATTCAGTTTTTATATGGATAGAGAAACTTGCTTAAGAGAAATAAATACATGGGACAAATGTCATAAATTATTTCTCACTTATTTATTAAGCCACGACTTCAGGAGTGAGCTTATAATTAAGGCTAGATTCAAGAATATTTCCTTGTAAAGTGAGATTACTCTAAAAGAGTTAAGCAGTGTTATGCCATACTCCTGATGTCCATATCGATCTATATAGAACATAGATCGGTGAGATCTATTTACCGCATAGTGCGCATCTTTAAGAAGATGGCATAAATAGTTTTCGCATAATCTCTCATATTTTGTTTGGTCAGAAGGGTATTGATATTTGATTTTGAATTTCAAATTCAATTTTCATATTCATATATATATATATATATATATATATATATGATTTTTAAAATTTTTGAATATTATAATTAATCGTGTGCCATAATAAATAATTTATATATGTGAGTATAAATGCATGAATTGTTAAATATATCATGCATATATATAGAGCATTTAAGTAGGTGTTGAATCATTGGGCCGGCACTCGTGAAACTCGGTCGACAAATTGCCGAGGCCCACCAGAGAAGTCCGATATCGACTTAGTCAAAGCCCAAATGGCCAGTCGACCGTTGGGTCTATCTCGCGCGAATGTGGGATTAAAGGCGGGCTCGGAAATCTCGGAGACATGAGTAACTTTACTCTCATTCATGATGGAAGATCGTTGCCCCATTATAGGTGGCCGTTATCTCACCAACGACACTAAGAGGACCCCGAACCTCTATAAATAGGAAGAAGGGTTCCATCTTCAAGGTAACATAGAACTCTATCTTCTTGCTTTTACCATTTCTATATTCGAGCTTGCGTCGTTAGTCTAGAGACGAACCTTCGTAGGTCGATCTCAGCTACACCGAGCTCCCTCTCTTCCTTAAGTTCCCTACTAACTTAAGTATCAGAAGGGATTTAGGTCGAAACCCAGATTCGACCCCCATAACGTCACCATGTGGTGCAGACTGGCGATCACTGTTCAACATCAAAGGTCGGAGCTTGGTCCTTCAATCTCGAACGATCGACACAACGGTCGTTCGTGGATCGATCGAAGGTCGTGTCATCTTCAACTACAATCATCCGACCCTGGTTCTTCCAACCAAGGGTCCCATCTCAACCGCTGACAGGGTTCCAGCCCAGCGCATCGAGTCTTTGTCTGCTTGACAACTGTACCGGTTAATTTTGGCCTTAACAGTTTGGCGCTGTCTGTGGAAAAAAGTTAACCAGCTTGTCATCCCAAAGGCATTCAGAAGCTATGGCAGCTGGACCCATCAACACCAGACCACTCGAAGGTCCGAAGGAAAAGCCCCAGCAAACAACGTCATACTAGAGGACACCGCAGATTCCACAATGCCCCCGCCTCGACCAACAGAGGAGGCAAATGAGCCCGGGGTAACTCTAAGAGAATTCAACCAATTCACTGTGCAGGTTGATAGGAGCTTATGCATGTTGGCGGCTTTGGTATGCCAGAACACTGGGAGACCGTCCCCGGCAAAGGAGCCACCGCCTCCTCCGAATCCGTACCTGACGCCAACAAGGGGCTCAACATACCTCTGGGGTCTGGGGGACCCAAGGGCAGAGATTCACCTTGATGGTTTGACCCCCCGACTCACCAATACAATGGAGCAGGGGTCGAAGATCAAGCTTTCGTACTCCAGCGGGAACCCACCCACTCCAATTACCGGGTGGCGACCCGAAACATCTTGGACCAGGTAATTTATGGAGCTCTCCCTGGTTATAACCCACTAAACCCTACAAGTGGATTCGCAAGAGGGGAAGAGATCCAAAATTGATCCCACAAGACCAACTTTTCGCAAATTGGAGCAGGAGGATCTATGCTGGTCCAATCCGCTATACAGAAAACTCCGCTGAAGGAGAATATCTTCTCTTCTCCTTTTCTCCCCAAATTCAAGCTCTCGGCCCTACCAACGTATGATTGCAGAGGTGACCCTTGGTCGCACATTCAAAAGTATTTGAATGTCATGCTACTCCATGGGGCCGATAATCCATACCTTTGTAAAGCTTTCAACACCACCCTGACTAAGAGGGCGGAGAGCTGGTACAAAGGGCTGCCCCCTGTTGCATCGGCTCATTTGACGAGCTGGCAGAAATATTCTGCAAGCAATTCGTCGTCGGATGATGACCCAAGAAGAGGTCGTCCCACCTCTTCTCGCTCCAACAGAACGAGAACGAGTCAATCCGAGATTTCGTCTCTAGATTCAACGACAAAAGGCTCGATGTAGAAAAGATGCTGGACGTGACCATCATAGCGGCGCTCAACCAGGCAGTCAGAAACAAACACCTGAGAAGGGCTCTTCACCAGTTCATCGCTGATACCGTTGCAAAAATGCTCAATATCACAGATCGGTTCACTTCCTCCGAGGAAGCAGAAGAGCCAGGCGAAGCCAATGTAAAGGGCACTCCCTCTGCCGTGGAGACACGAGGCGAGAGAAATCAAACTTGGGAACCCCCCGTCAGGAGTCCCGAGACAAGAGGCCTAGGGATAAGAGCCCTTGAAGTAAGGAGCGTCCAACCTACGCTAAGCCGGTCGTCCCTAAGGTAGAAGTTCTCGCCTACGCACCGAAAGAAGAGCTGATATAGGACGCTGCAAAGAAGGGAAAATACGAGAAAAAGGACGACCTCAAATTCTGTAAATATCACAATAACTATGGGCACGACACAAACGATCGTTGGACCCTCAAGAAGGAGATCGACGCCCTAGTCAAACTGGGACACCCCAAAGGCCCGACCAGTGATCCATCCGGCAAGGAAGGATCCTCGAAACAGAAGGACAAGATGACAGGATCGCCCATCACTAAGATGGTCGACTGAAGAACCGTCGGACAACCCCTGACGAATAATACAATGATGAATAGCAACATCTCCGATGTCGATCGAAAAATACATGTAGGCCTTTTACGTTTCTTATTTTCACTAATAAAGCATGTTTCCTTTATCAAACAAAGCTTTGCATCTTCGAGCCTTCATAAAGCTTGAAGAGATCGCCCAACCAAAAAAAAATCCTCTTTATTGGTTGGGAAAACCGAACTTGCGATAATACGAAACGAGCATCAGCCGTAAGTCAAAGGGGCTACCCTTTCACCACTGAACGACCCTCGTAGACGGTCGTTAGCCGTAAGTCGAAGGGGCCACCCCTTCACCACTAAACGACCCTCGTAAACTGCCGTCAACCGTAAGTCGAAGGGGCCACCCCCTCGCCACTGAACGACCCTCGTAAACAGCCGTCAGCCGTAAGTCGAAGGGGCCACCCCCTCACCACTGAACGACCCTCGTAAACGGTCATCAGACGTAAGTCAAAGGGACCACCCCCTCGCCACTGAATGACCCTCGTAAATGGTCATTAGTCATTAGTTGAAGGAGCCACCCCTCGCCACTGAACGACCCTCGTAAACAGTCGTCAACTGTAAGTCGAAGGGGGTCATCCCCTCTCCACTGAACGACCCTCGTAAATGGTCGTTAGTCGTAAGTCGAAGGGACCACCCCCTCGCCACTGAACGACCCTCGTAAACGGTCGTAAGTCGTAAGTCGAAGGGGCCACCCCTTCGCCATGGAACGACATTCCTAAACGGTCTAGGGACCCAGGTCCCCATATCATCAGACCACGAGTCAGACGGACCTTACCCTCTCCACGAGATGTGGCGGTCAAATTCTAAATGTAGTTCGATGGTCTACCCTCGAAGCAGTGTCTAACCCATCGAAAGGGGCCATCAGGCATTAAGACCACCACGTGGCGTGAACAACAAACAAGGAGAGGCAATGGCATACGAGAATACACAAGTTAATTCTCTTGTCACTCTTCATTACAAAATGTTGTTATCATTCACACCACCCCCTATACATTCAAAATTTTAAGGCAGA
>JAULAV010002298.1:0-63229 GCA_030789695.1 Scilla litardierei
CTCTACTTTTATAATCATTGGTGAATCTCCCCTTAGCGATTCTATTATATGGCATTTCCCCCGTTATTAACTCCTAGCTCCAATTTTCTTATTAAAAAAAGAGTAATAAAAAAGGAGAGAAAAAGAGAAAATATTCTTGTATATCATTATCTCTATTTGAGTTGGGATCGTTGTGTACATATGCTATAACAAAAAAAAAGGAAAAAAAAGAGGAAAAATCCTCAATAAAAGATCCCATCTCACTTTCTTCCTTTCTTCCTTCTTCTTATTACATTTGGAGTTATATAAAAATGGGGATGTGAATATTTTTTATGCCACCACGCTTATAGATAAGCTTGGGGGAGGGGATCCATTGATGTGTGAGAGAGTGACTACTTGACGTTGCACGACAACCTAGGCTAAGTAATATTCTATACTCGGTGAGATTATTTCTAGCTTTACGAAATCCAGAAATCTAAGCCTAGCGTTCAGTTCATGAAATCCATACTTTTCTATTCTCTCTATTCTATAGTGTCATGCTCTTATACTCCTGATAGAAAGCGTTCAATTGAAAAGTTTGTAATCTGTGATTTGTATACCGCTTTAAATGATTCAGACGATGTTAATTTTAGAATTATTCCGTTTTTCATGATTATATCGTTGTTCGTGGGTTTTCCGTTTCTATTTGCACTCTTATACTATGATATCAAAATAAAATCTTTTGACATGAGTTTTTCATTCGGTGCATGCTATATGAGTAAGTGAGACTCCCGTCCTGAGAAAATGATCTAGTAGCCTACCTCTTCGCTTCTCTCTCGCTTCTTTATTTTCATTTTGTTTTCCATTCTTCTCCGTTTTTCATTTTTCATTTTTTTTCGCCATTTTCGTTTTCCGAATCCACCGGGTTCGCCTTTTACTTATCTTCCTCGAGGACGAGTAAGAGGCAAGCTTAGGGGATTTTGATCACTCCTTATTTTACACCTTTTTTCCGCATATTTGCATGCCATTTAGATCGCCCAAATCATGTTTTTCACGATATATCGACGATATTGCGATGCTTTTCACGATTTGTTGTTTTTGTCGCATTTCAGGTGATTTGGCGCGATTTGGAGTGATCTCGAGATGCGCTTACTCTAGACGGTCACCAACGACCTCCCCGAGGGGTATTTTGCTGTTGGAGAGGAGCGGAAGAAGAACGGACGTCGCAGGAGCGACGAGGAGGCCAAAATAAGCAGATTGGGCATTTTTTGTGTCCCACTCGGCCGAGTGGAGGAGCCACTCGGCCGACCAGCGAGACACTGCTCGGCCGACCAGAACAGACACGAGTTATGCGTGCACTCGGCCGAGCACTGAAGACCACATCGGCCGAGTGACGAGACCCCGTCTGCCCGAGTGGCGCCCAGACGAAGCCCTTCCAAAACATCCAAGTTACTGTTTTTCGGCTGCCCGAGCTTCAGAAGACCCACTCGGCCGAGTGGTTAATCTCGTCCGCCCGAGTACTATGAAGCCATCGGCCGAGTGACGACAACTCACTCGGCCGAGCCGCCCCCGAAGTAGAGACCCCTGAAAGCCCCGACTTACTGGAAAATTACATGGTTTTCACTCGGCCGAGCGACTTTTGTCACTCGGCCGAGTGCGATGCGCTGCCTGTAGCGAAAACTGCGGAAAACAGGCTGTGCAGGGGTATTTTGGTCACAGTTTTTGGACGATTTTGAGGGCTATTTAAACCCTGTTTTTACCCTAGTTTGAGAGCCTCTCTCTTAGATTTTTTGCAGCTTTTTAGATTAGTTTTTAGCTTTATTCTTGTGATTGGAAAGGAGAAAAAGATTGGAATTTTGTTGGATTAATTGAAGAACTCCATTGGTTTGCATCTCTTTTCCTTAAAAATTCTATTTTTATTGCTTATCTCAATATTGTGATGAATTCCATTGCCTATTTCAACGATTATTTTTGTGATCTTGCTATGATTTGTGAGTAGTCTCCACGTCTTGGGGCGTGGGGATGAACCCTACAAGCCCATTTTCATATTTGTGATAAATTGGTAGAAATTGTGCTAGAATTGTTATTAGGGATTAGATTGGGATCAATTTACTACGGATGGCTAGGTATTCATATCAATTGGGATTTGCAAGAGATTGGATCCCAATTTGATAGGAAACCCTAGAAATCCGAATTGGGTTGGAGTCGGATTTTCGAAGCATCGGTTTGCAAGAGATTGGACCGATACTAGGATTTCCGGTTGCAATTCCATGCCGATACTCGTTTGCAAGAGATTGGACGGGTAGGAACTATCCCAATCTAGGTCGTGGACCGAGTTTGCAAGAGATTGGGCTCGGAGCGCGATTGAGCGATGATGTTGATCCTAATGCTAGCTTCCCTAGGCTAGGGTTTGCAAGAGATTGGACCCAAACCTAGGATAGCTATAGACCGGCAACAGCGCGAGAGCGTGAGCTTGGTTCTACATTCAGTTGCAACTAGTTCATCCAAATTCTCATTCAAGCAATTTTGATACCGATAAACCGCATTTATGAAATACGGTGAGTAGCGGGGATTCCCCATTCCCTAGACGTTCTTTATTTGATTTGATATTTCCGCATTTTTGTCTGACGATTGTGACAGGATCGCCAAAGGCAAATTTCTCTCTTAAATAGCCAGGTTGATTGGAACAAGCACGGTCATTCGTCCTCCCTGTGTTCGATATCCCGCTCGCCGCTATACCGTGCGCTTGCGGTAAAACTACAACCGTTCTTTGGGTCACATCCCGGAGCGATCAATCCCCACGCACCAAGACGTGGAGACTACTCGCAATTCATAGCACAAGCACAAGAATAATCAATGAAATAAGCGATAGAATTCATCACAATATTGAGATATGCAATAAAAATAGAATTTTTAGAGAAGAGAGAGGCAAACCAATGGAGTTCTTCAATTAATCCAACAAAAATCCACTTTTTGTCTCCTCTCCAATCACAAGAATAAAGCTCAAAAGTAAAACTAAAAAGCTGCAAAAATCTAATAGCCAAACTCTCTAAAACTAGGGTATAAACAGGGGTTAAATACCCCCCAAAATCGTCCAAAAACTGTGACCAAAATACCCCTGCGCAGCCTGAAATCCGCAATTTTCGCTACAGGCAGCGCGTCGCACTCGGCCGAGTGACAAAAGTCGCTCGGCCGAGTGAGAAACCCTGTAATTTTCCAGTAAGTCTTGATCTTCAGGGGTCTCACCTTCGGGGGCGGCTCGGCCGAGTGAGTTGTCGTCACTCGGCCGATGGCTTCATGGTACTCGGGCGGTCGGGATTATCCACTCGGCCGAGTGGGTCTTCTGAAGCTCAGGCAGCCGAAAAACAGTAACTTGGCGATTTTTGAATGGCTTCGTCTGGGCGCCACTCGGGCGGACGGGATCTCGTCACTCGGCCGATGTGGTCTCCGTCGCTCGGCCGAGTGCACATATGAATCATGTCTGATCTGGTCGACCGAGCGGTGTCTCGCTGGTCGGCCGAGTGACTCCTTCACTCGGCCGAGTGGGACACTAAAAATGCCCAAACAGCTTGTTTTGGCCTCCTCGTCGCTCCTGCGACGTCCGTTCTTCTTCCGCTCCTCTCCAACAGCAAAAATACCCCTCGGGGAGATCGTCGGTGACCCTCTGGAGTAAGCGCATCTCGAGATCACTCTGAATCGCGCCAAATCACCTGAAATGCGACAAAAACAACAAATCGTGAAAAGCATCGCAATATCGTTGATATATCGTGAAAAACATGATTTGGGCAATCTAAATGGCATGCAAACATGCGGTAAAAAAAGTGTAAAATAAGGAGTGATCAAAGCCCAAGAAGATGGCTTTCTTGGCTCGAACATCGAGTTTGTCTTCCTTCACGGCATAGTAGCTCGGACAGCCCCAACCTCGTAGTGATCCATAATCAGAAATTGGCTTTCTTAACCAGACCTCTATTGGAGATCGACCTTCCAATGCAGCACATAGTAGCCGATTGACCAAGTAGGTCGTGTACGCCAGGGCCTTTACCCAAAACTCCTTCGATAGGTCAGCTGTCGACAACACGCATCTAACTTTCTCCGGCAAAGTCCGATTTATCCTCTCAGCTACCACATTCTGCTATGGCGTACCACTAATGTTGTAGTGTCTGTGTATCCCTTCCGATCTGCAGAACTTCTGAAAGAGATCTGACCTATACTCACCATCGTTATCACTTTGGAGATGCCTGACTCTCTAACCAGTATGAGTCTTCACCAGCTTTTTCCACTCGATAAAAGTGCTAAGAACTTGGTCCTTCGACTTCAGCAAAAACATCCACACCATGCGTGAGAAATCGTCGATGAACGACACAAAGAAGTGTTTCCCTCCCCATGAGGCTGTTCTACTCGGCCCCAGATGTGTCATAATATTCTACATTATATATATATATATATATATATATATATATATATATATATATATATATATATATATATATATATATGTTTACACGTCAAAATGTTTGCTTAAATCCCCATTTTTACGCTTTTATGCTATTATTTGGAACAATATGACTTTCGAAGTGTTTATGCCTATTTCAGGGATTTGGAGTGATATTGGAGCAATTTGGAGTCAATAGGACGATCGGCGACGTGAGAGCACTAAGAAGACTCATGATGACATGCTTGAGGTGCCAAAGAAGAAGACTAGAGGAAGAGAAAGAGAAAGGAGAAGCCAAGAAGCAACCGAGTCAGTTTCCTAGGCGACTCGACCGAGTAGCAAAAGCTACTCGGCCGAGCTGACACACAGAGTTCGCAAGGAAACGGTTACACCCTACTCGACCGAGTAGGATGGCTACTCGGTCGAGCTAAACCAATTTCCAGAGAGGCATATTGAAGCCAAAGCAACAACCCCTGCAACTCGACCGAGCACGAAGGCTACTCGGTCGAGTAAGGCAAGCACCCAGATTTTCAGATAGCCTCTCACTCTGTTGTGATTTGCTATCATTCCAGTTGGCAAAGTATTTTTCTCATATATTTTATGGACAGTAGACTTCATGACGGTTCCAATGCCACTAAGAACGCATCAATCAGAGGTCGGATGATATATGGGTAATTTCTGCATGTTGACGCTGCAGTGCTGAAATCTGTACTCGACCAGGCTACTCGACTGAGCATCTACCTACTCGACCGAGCTGCAGAGAATTGGAAAAGGAAGGCAGAAACAGGCTCTGGAAATCAAACTCGACTCGATCGAGTAGGGGGCTACACGACCCGAGTCGGCCCGGGCCCAGAACTTAAGTTTCTGCTAGAATTGACTTTGGGCACGAATTTCAGAGGTTTTCTTGAGTTATTTGCTAGGGTTTTGAGGGGACTATTTATAGGAATTGTAGCCATCATTAGAGTGGGATCTTAGAAGGAGTTTGGAGTTAGATCTTATTTTCTATCAAGTTTTGGAGACGATCTTTTGGGGAGTTAGGCTATGCCATAGGCCCCTCTCTTGTATCAAGATAAGTACTTTTGTTCTCGTTAATTCTATCGTTAATTCTTATTGATGCTTATGAATATCTCTTTGATGCATCCAATAAAGTTTTCTATCGTTCTTATATCTATTGCTATCATGCATGAGTAGTTCCATCTAGGGCTAATGGATTAGCCCTAGGATCTTAGGAAAAAGATGCGAAGTTAGGATTTTAGGTTGCATTGGACAATAAATGGAGAGTATTTTGGTTGACCTAGCAAAATCCTTAGGAGAACTCAAACTGAAATCGTGCCCACGGTCGGTGGAATCTATTGGCTTAAGTAGTTTTCTATGATTTAATTAGGGAGTTAGTGGATTCAACCGAGGCTCATGACCATGCCCGGCTCATGCCTTGATGGGATCCACTGACGAACTATACCACTAATTGACAGCTACCGCCATTGCGTCAATAAGAGACACCAAAATACATCGAAGCTCTAACCCACGAGAGTGGTATGAGTTGAGAGCATTCAAACCACGAGAGTGGTGAGATTATTGTAGATCCTTAATGCACATATTGTATGCATCTATCGCACGAGTGGGGTGAGTACGGCATGTTAGATTCATGTAGCTTTGACGCATGAATTCACTTCCTAGATGCTACAATCCCCAATAAAACCAATGTAATGTATGAGTCCTAACATAGCATCAACCTCCGACAGTCCTAGTGGCGAGTCCTAATGCCCTGGTCTTTTATTCCTTTCTTTGTGGAGTTCCTTGTTTGCGACGTTGAGTGACACGACTTTCGCATCCATCACCATCACGACACTCCATAATCCATATCCGCCAATAAATCTGCAAGTCTAACTCAACCTAGTAGTAGATATGTAGTATAGCACCGCTTCCCCGTGTTCGATACCCGCTTGCCACTATTCCGTGCGCTTGCGGTTAAACGACATCGTGTCGAAGTTAATTCCAGGTCGATCAGCCCCATACGTCGTTATGTACATAGTCAAGTGTTTCCTTCGTACTATGGATGTCCGTCCCAAATGAAGCACATCTTTGCTTTCCAAACACACAGTGCTTGTAGAACTCGATCGTCTCGATCTTGGCTCCCTTCAGACGATCTCCAACGATCAGCTTCTACAAAGCTTTCTCGCCCACATGCTCTAGGCGCATGTGCCACAACAATGATACGTCCCTCCTAGCCTCACGAGTCAGAGCTGATGTGCCAGCTACGATCAAACCATCCAAGTAATAGAGGTTACCTTTCTGCTTTCCCTTCATCACGATCATTTCTTCGCTGGTTACCCTCAGAGCTCCATTCTCCATGGTCACTCGACAGCCCTTGGCTTCGAGTGAACCGAGAGATATGAGATTACACCTTAGGTCAGGAACAAAGCATACCTCATCGATGTCTCGTGTAACACCGTCGCTCATCCTCATCCGCACTGTCTCGATGCCTGTCTTGCTGCAAGCTCGGTCATCGCCCAGCAAGACTGTACTCTTACCACCTTTCCTAATGGTCGTAAAGTACTCTCGATGTGGTGGCATATGGAATGAGTACCCTGAGTCGAGTACCCAACCATCTGACGTCACTTCTCCGAAGCACAGACTAATACATACTACTCGACCTCAATTCCGTTTGCGACATTGGTAGTTGCATCGTGCTTCTTCTTCACCTTTTGGCAGTCTCCAACCCAATGTCCTCTTTCTCTACCGAAAGAACTTTGGTCCTTTGCCAGCACCTTGTGCTGAGGGCCCCTTGTCTTGTCTCTAAACTTGGATCTGAAATACCCCCTTCGATCTCCACCCTTCTCTCCACTACGACCCCTTACGACCATAAGAGCATCGCTCGAAGCTCGGCTGCTGGTGTCAACATCGTTCTTCTTGAACTCGTTGCTCGCCAGAGCATTGGACACCTTTTCAAAAGTGATCGATTCCTTACCGTAGGTAAGAACCGACACCAAGTACTCATACTCAATGTATAGAGAGTTAAGGAGAATCATCTCCTTGTCTTCATCGTCGACCTTCACATCGACGTTCCTCAGGTCGGTAAGAAGCTTGTTGTAGTAGTCGATGTGTTTCTCTATAGAAACCCCCTCGACTAACTTCAAACCGAAAAGCTTCTTCTTCAAGTGTAGCCGGTTCTGGATGTTCTTCTTCATGTGCTTGTCGCTGAGCTCCTTCCAGAACTTGCTTGCACTTCTCTCCTCCATCTATGTGTATTTCTTCTCCTTCGACAAATATAGTCGGATGGTACCTGATCGCGCCCGGGCGTACACCCTAAAGAGCGACCGTGTAGTCTTACCGCAAGCGCACGGTGTAGCGGTGAGCGGGTATCGAACACAGGGAGGACGTATGATAGTGCCTTCTCCGAACAACCTGGCTATGGGGACAGAAAAGTAGGAAATTGCCTTTCGGTGATGTTGTCACAATCGTCAAACAATGTAAAAAGAGATATAAAATCAAATAAAGACGCCCAGGGAATAGGGAATCCCTGCTACTCACCGTATCTCGTCATTGTGGTTCATCGGTTTCACAATTGCTAGGGTAGAATGTCAGGTGAACTAGTTGCAACTGAATGTAAAACCTAGCTCACGCTCTCGCGCTGTTGCCGGTCTATAGCAAACCTAGGCTCGGGTCCAATCTCTTGCAAACCCTAGCCTAGGCAAGCTAGCATTAGGATCAACGTCATCGTTCAATCGCATCCCAAGCCCACTCTCGTGCAAACTCGGGCTACGACCTAGGTTGGGATAGTTCCTACCCGTCCAATCTCTTGCAAATGGGTATCGGTATAGAATTGCAACCGAGAATCCTAGTATCGGTCCAATCTCTTGCAAACCGATACTAAGGAAACTCAATTTCAACCCAATTCGGATTTCTAGGGTTTTCTATCGAATTGGGATCCAATCTCTTGCAAATCCCAATCGATATGAACACCTAGCTATCCGTATTATATAAATCCCAAACTAACCCTAATCAATTCTAGCAATAGTTCTACCAAATCGTCACAAATCGGAAATTGGGCTCGTAGGGTTCATCCCCACACCCTAAGACGTTAAAACTACTCACAAATCATATTGCTAATGGAACAATAATCAATAGAAACAACAATGGAATTCATAGCAATATTCAAAATAGCAATAAAAATAGGATTTTTAATAGAGAGGGAGACAAACCAATGTAGCTTTCCAAGAATCCAACAAAATAACACTTTTGTCTCCTCTCCAATCACAAGAATTAAACTCTAAAAATCTAATCTAAAAGGCTGCCAAAAGCAATAGAAAAGGCTCCCTAAACTAGGTTAGAATCTGGGGTTAAATACCCCCTAAAACTGCCCAAAAATGCGTGACCAAACTGCCCCTGCGCAGCTCCAAAATCGTGATTTCCGTTACAGGCAGCGCTGCTCACTCGGCCGAGTGACAAAGGTCACTCGGCCGAGTGAGGGACCTTGACAGATTCCAGTAACTCTGGGGTCTTGGGGGTCGTCACATCGGGCATCACTCGGCCGAGTGAGTTGTCGTCACTCGGCCGATGGGCTATCTTCACTCGGGCGGACGGCAATTGCCACTCGGCCGAGTCGGGCTTCTGCTGCTCAGACTGACGGATTACAGTAAGTTGGCTCTTTTTGATGGCCGTCGTCTGGGTGCTACTCGGGCGGACGGGATACGTCACTCGGCCGAGTCAGCTTCTGATGCTCGACCGAGTGCACGCTGATATACTGCTTGGAGCGTGTCCGATCTGGCCGGCCGAGCGGGGTCTCGTTGGTCGGCCAAGTGACTCCTTCACTCGGCCGAGTGAGATACTGAAGATGCCCAAATTGCGTATTTTTGCCTCCTCGTCACTCCTACGACGTTCTTTCTTCTTCCGCTCCTCTCCAATCTCAAAATACCCCTCAGGGAAGTCGTCGGTGACACTCCGAAGTGTGTGTATCTCGGAATCACTCCAAATTGCTCCAAATCTCCTGAAATACGACAAAAAACAACAAATCATGAAAAGTATCGCAATGTTGTCGATAAATCGTGAAAAACATGATTTGAGCGAATCAAATGGCATGCAAACATGCGGGAAAAAGGTGTAAAATATGGAGTGATCAAAATCCCCCAAGCTTACCTCTTACTCATCCTCGAGGAAGATAAGTAAAAGGTGAACCCAGTGGATTTAGAAAATGAAAACGATGGAAAAACGGAAAACGAAAAAAGAAAGAAGAAAGCGAAGAGGGAAGCTGCTAGATCATTTTTCTCAGGACGTGGGTTTTGCTTACTCATATAGCATGCATCGAATGCAAAACACATGTCAAAGATTTTTATTGCGATATCATAGTATAATGGTGCAAATAGAGATAGAAAACCCAAGAATGTCGATATAGCATGAAAAATGGAATAATTCTAAGATTAACATCGTCTGAATCATTTAAAGCGGTATAAAATATCGCAGATCACACACTTTTCAATTGAATGCTTTCTATGAGGAGTATAGAGGATATCACACAATAGAGTAGGAAGAATAGAAAAGCGTGGATTTCATGAAGTGAATGCTAGGAGTAGATTTCTGGATTTCATGAAGCTAAAACAATCTCACCGAGTATAGAATATTACTTAGCCTAGGTTGTCATGCACCGTCAGGTAGTCACTCTCTCACACATCATTGGATTCTCTCCCCCAAGCTTATCTATAAGCGTGGTGGCATATACAAAACTATACTTACACTCCCCATCTCTATTGATGCTCCAAAAGTAAAAGAAAATAAAAATAAAAACAAAAAGGGGGAAGAAAGAGAGAATGTGTATGAGATGGGATCGTTTTGAGCTTCCTTTCTCTTTTCTTTTCTTTTTTTTTTCTCAAATCTTTTTCTTTTCTCTCTTTTTTTAGCAATAATACACAAATGATCCCAAATCAAAAGAGAGAGAATGATATACAAGAATTTTTCTTTCTTTGGATTTCGGGGAATTTGGAGCTAGGAATTTAATAACGGGGGAAATGCCAAATACTAGAATCGCTAAGGGGAGATTCACCAATGATTTTAAAATAGAGAATTAATGTTCAAGATATGTGGAGAAAGAAATAAATATGTCTCTCGGTTCACTCTATAGGACGTGCATGACAACTTCAGCAGGGTAATCTAATCTACTCGGTTTCGATCTCAAAAAAGCAAACTAATCCAGATTTATCATAGCTAACATCATTCAATCATCCTGAAGTGAAGTGTACAAGTCATGCAAATAGAAGTGATATAGGAAAAGAAAACGATACTCCAGATATAAGCATTCAATGCGTGAATCTTGGTGTGTTTTCTACGATAGCATACATATGAATATTCAGACTCAGCTAATAATAGAATTTCATCCATTTTCATACGGAAAAAGTGTGGGTTACTATCTCTAAATGCAAGGCAGATCATAGCATATGATATCAGAAATAAAAGCTAGGACATGACAAATATAGCATGCATATAGAGAAAGCTAACTCCACGTCGTCGTCATCACAGAAAAGTCATCTCTAGCATGAGATGAAAGAAATAAAGATAAAGATGGAAAATAAAACTATTTACAATGCGACACACGAAGAAAATAAGAAAAACGTGATGCATGGTAAAAAAAGAAAAAGTGATGAAAATGAGTGCAAATGCGAAAATGGCGTGAAAAAAAACTAAAAATAAAGGTGGTAAATCAAAAAGCGTGAGAACTCACTCCCCCAAGCTAAAGTGCACATTGTCCTCAATGTGCGAAGTGTGGCACACCGAGAGACGTGTAATGGGAGGGGGGGTGGGGATGCATGCATGATAAAAAGAAATAAAAAGGACAAAATGAAAAATATGATGTGAATATGATGCATGCAAGGACAAGAGTGATCCAGATATGTGTGTGTCACCTAAAATACTCTCCCTCACTCCCGGAAAAAGGATATAGAATCATATGATCAAAAAGTGGACAGAAGTAGTGATGGGAGGGGGGTGGTCAAAAATATCATCAGGACCAAGCAGAGAATAGGCAGCATAACGACAAAAAATCGGAGGCATCAAGGGTGTGCCTAAGCTGGTGGTGCTGCGCCATCTCCGTCCTGAGGCGGAGGTGGGGGGGTGGTGGATGTGGAACAGTCTGTTGGGTGGGTGGTGGTCGTGGCAGTCGCTCAAGGATCTGTGTCAGGCAATAGTGAATGCCGGGAAGTAGCTCGAGGCGCTGCTGCATGGCGGCGATTGTGGAAGACAATGCCCTAAAATCGCCCCGGAGTCCAGTCAACCCCCCCCCTCAAGAGGGCGAACGCTCTGAACTAAGGCGTCAGGGGGTGGTGGAGCGGAGGGACGGACAGGTCTAGGCTGGGCTGGTCGGGGCTGTCTAATACGGGCGGTGTAGGTGATCGGGACAGCAGGCATCGGTGGTAAGGGTGCTGTGCTCACTAGTGGATGCCCAGCCTCAGTGCGAGGCTGGGAAGTAGGCTGGTGTGAGGGGGAAGCAGCAGCAGTGGGAGTGGAAGACAGAATCGGTGACGAGACGGCAAGAGAGGTCAGTGACACAGACGTGGGAACAGACGTCACGACACTCTCAGATAGTACGGCCGCAGTGGAGACAATAGGGTCAACCGCCGGGGAGGAAGTAAGGGGTCCAAAAGGTGATACCCCAATGGCCAACACGCTAGATAGTGTACGCACAACGGCAGGGAAAGAAGGCTCTCCGCTCTCAACAAAAGTAGGTGGGCGCTCGGGTAGCAGAGAAGTGAGTGGCTCAACCGAAAAGGGCACAGCAGTGGTGGTGGCAGTGGTAGATGTGGTGGGCGTAGGCTCAGCAAGTGTACTCCCGACACTGGAAGAAGTGGGGACAGAAGTGTCGGGAGCGGCAGAAAGTGCAGGTTCAGGCTGAGAGAACACAGGGTCAGCTGGCGGTGCAGGGTGTGCAGGTGGGACAGGCTCAGCTCCTTCGGCCTCAAGAACGTAGGCGGCAGGGATCAGGAGATCCATCGTCGAAAGCCAGTCGTCGTGTGCTAGTCCTAAGTGTGTCCGAGCGGGGCTCGGAAGGATCATGTAGTCAGCACCGTACGGACCGTGCAACCAGACCTAGTGCCGCTGACCGTGCGGACGAAGCATCTTCATCCAGGCCATGACGTCTATCGAAAGTGCAGTGGGGCCCGGGGCTCGTTGCAGGTCAGCCGGAAGGTCCTCGTCGGTCATCAGGGCTAGCAGGGTGATCAGGCCACCGCAACATATCGGAGAGCGAGCGCCCACCGATACGATGATGCGGTCCAAAAATCAGCTAGCGACGTCAATCTCAACGGCGGGGACCAACGTGACTCCATCCCTATCAAGAACTCTGGGGTGAGTCATCGCATAGAGCATATAGAGCTCAGGCGTCGACATCGTCCCAGGCTCGTACCTCGCCAGAAAGGTGGTCGCCATAAGGCGCTGTGCTATGCGGAGGCAGGGGTGGACTATGACCGAGGCCTTGGCCCTACTAGGGTCAAAGGCCGGTGGTAAATCTGTGATCCTGGCCCAGAAGGCGTGTGAATCGAAGGATGTGGGAGGGATGTGTGTGGCGGCTTAGGCTCGGTTGGGTGTGGGGACTGCGGGCCACTGAAAAAATGCCCTAAGCATATCGAGAGTGATCTGACACTCTCGATCCATGAGTCAGAAGGAGCATCCCTCAGCGGTCCAGGCGATCGAGATGAGCACCTCGAGTGTCGGACGGACGTAGGTGTCCACCGACACGGAATGAAAGTCCCGCCAACCCACGTTGTCATACAACGTGAGCATCCCCTCAAGTACCCCCAGGCGTCCTAGGTCTGCAAGGTGTGCGAACATGGAGGGTACAATCGAGCGCTGGGAAATGCGCTCAAAAACAACGCGATGTGCGTCGTCTCGGAACGTAATCCCCAGTGGCCCGACAAGTGGAGCCGGTGGTGGCAGTGGGTCGACTGGGAGTGGCTGTGCGGGGTGAACGGGGTCTGCAGGCTGTGGCTGTGCGGGGTGAACGGGGTCTGCAGGCTGTGGCTGTGCGGGGTGAGGTGGTGTAGGCGGAGGAGAGTCCTCCATCTCGTGGGAGGGGCCGGGCTCATCCGGTCGCTTCCGCTTGGCGGAAGCTCTCCTAGACCGTGGCCGTGTCCGGGGCGGCATAGGTGCCCCGAGTGCTCACCAAAAACAGAAAAAGTGCGGCGTGCGAAAATAAGTGAAACGAATATACCGGAACACGCCGCGAGAGCAAAATAGTGGATGCGTGTGAAGACGCCGCCTCCACAAAGCCAAAAACACTCCCCGGAAGCTCCCCTAAGCTCCCCAATATAGCCTGCACATCAAACGAAGATATCATCGTGTAACATTCAAAATGTATAGGGGGTTAGGGGTATAATATATCAATATTGAAGTTAATTTGATTTAGGGGTTCGATTAGCACATGGATCGTCGAAAAATACAAGAAAAAGGAGAAAATAGGGCGAAATGGGGCTACCGGAGCTCGGCCGGCGGTGAGATCGTCGCCGGCGACTCGGGCGGAGGGGCGGCGGCGTCGGCCGGTGGTGGTCGGCCGAGCGCAGCAGCGGCGAGGTGATTCGGGCTAGTGGGGGTCACAGCGGGCCGAGGGATTTGAAGAGACGCAGCGGGATAGGGCGATGAGAATTTTGGGCGTTTCGAAAAACGCGCCGACCCGCTGCGACTTAAATAGGAATGGTTACGACTTGGCCGAGTGACTATGTCACTCGGCCGAGTGAACGTAACAGAAATATTTTAAAAACTCCTCCCCGCTTACGACTCGGCCGAGTGGCTTTGCCACTCTCGACCGAGTGGAAAAAGTCCACTCGGCCGAGTGGCACAAGCTACTCGGCAATACTCGCCCTAGGAGCGTATCAGTTTCACTCGGCCGAGTGAAGATATATACTCGGCCGAGTGGAAATTATACTGAAATCAAGAAAAGAAACAGAGAGTTGTGTACAGCAGACTTCCCTCGTTTGTGCGCCGCTCGGGCGGACGAACTTATGTACTCGGCCGAGTGGATATTCTACTCAGCCGAGTGACTCCTGCTTTCTGCTGTTTGGCTCCGTTTGGGCTCTAATATCTGTTTTTCTTCCTCCAGTTGATTTCTTCCTTCTCCTAAGCATCGAGCGCATTCCTGGAGCGCTCTTCGTCGCCTTGTTCATCCTCCTAATGATAGATATCCCTTTCTCCTCTCCTGTCAAGGAAAATAGGACCCGTTGTCACAAACTAATTCGGGCAAAAAGACTCAAAAACACTAACAAATTCTAAAACAAAAAGAAAAGACCAAAGTAAAAATAAAACGATAACCGTCGGGTTGCCTCCTGACAAGCGCTCGTTTAATGTCTTGAGCTCGACCCCCTTGGATTTTCAATTCATTGCGGGATGTTGGGTGCATATGAGATGCACCCGTCGAATTTACCGGGAAGAACGCTTGGATTTGGATGTTGTGGCGGCGTGTTCTTCCTCAATGCTCCTTCGTCTCGGGTAGTGTTGGGGGGTGGCTCCCCCAAGCTAGTGCTTGCTCCGGGCCTCGGCTTCACCGGTGACACCGATTTTTGTATCGGTGGAGCTTTCTTCGGAGTCCTCATCTTTGAGAGCTTGCAGAGCTCTCGTATTCTTGCGACATCAGCGTCGCCTTCGTCAACTTCCATGGAGATATCGGGGGAGTGCTCCGTCTTTTCTTCTTGGCCCAAATCTGGGCCTTCTTCGAAGTCATCCTCGAATATTGCGCCGATGGAATGGGGGATCGCCTCCTCAATGACCTCGTCTAGGAGGTCCATATAGTCGAGCTCCTCATGATAAGGCATGTGTTTCATTTCCTTGGGTATATGAAGCTCCACTTTGATGTTACCGACGTTCAATGTTAGAGTCCCTTCACGTACGTCGACAATGACACCGGCGGTGGCAAGGAATGGGCGTCCAAGTATTAGCGACGTATCGCCCTCCTCCTTGACATCCATGACCACAAAGTCGCATGGCAAACATATGCCTCCCGGGACTTGTAACGGGATGTCCTCTGCGATCCCTACCGGCCTTGTGATCCGACCATCTGCTAGTTGTATCCGCATGTCGGTAGGCTTCAAATCTGTGCCGGTGTTCAGTCTTTGGAACATAGAGAGAGGCATAAGGCTAACACTAGCCCCTAAGTCTACTAACGCCTTTTGTAGAGGGACACCGCCTAAGGTGCAAGGAATTCGGAAACTCCCCGGATCTTTGAATTTGGCAGGCTCCTTCTCTTTCCTTGTGAACCAAGTCCCCTCCTCAGCGAGCATGATTTTCTCCTTCCTCTTTCTTCCCGTAATCAAATCCTTTAAGAACTTGGCGTATGTCGGGATCTCCACGATAGCGTCGAGGAAGGGGATATTGAGGCTTACCCCTCTCAAATACTCGAGAAACTTGGCTAGCCGCTTCTCCATCTTTGCTCTAGCTAGCCTCTGAGGGAATGGGATCGGTGGCATAAAACGGCGCTCCTCAACCTACTGCTCCGCTATGGACTTTTCTTCCCCTTGCGGCTCTTTCTCTCTCTCAACTTCAATGACCGGCTCGTTTGGCTCTACAATCTCCACCACGGGCTCCTCGGTAGGAATCATGACGGGAGTGGTATCCTTCCCGCCTCTCGTAGTAACTGTAACCACGGCGTTGATATGGCCGGTGTTGCCCCGTGGATTTTGCTCGGGTTGAGCCGGCAACTGTTGACTGTTTCTATTGAGCAACGCAAGTTGCTCCGCAATTTGTCCAACGACAGTTGTAAGAGAGTCTTGGCCCGCCTTTAAGGAAGCATTGATCTTCTTCTGCTCGACCATAAACTCCTCCACCTTAGCTTCAAATTCAGATCGTTGTTGAGCTTGTGGAGGGTTTGGATTTCTCCACCCTTGATTGTATCCGGGCAGCCTATAGGGTCCCACTTGTTGCCTTGGTGGGAAATTCTGTTGCGGTGGCCCCCTTGGTGGATAATGTTGTTGTTGTTGTGGTGGTGGTCGAGCTTGATGAGGTAGTTGTTGCGGGGGGTTCAATGCTCCATCATTGTTGGCATAGGAGAAACCGGGATGGTTTCTAGTGGCCGGATTGGCCCAATATCCTTGGTTCCCCGCGACGTATTGAACTTGCTCCAAAGATCCCTCTCCTTGTTCTCCTCCCAAATACATAGCTTGGGATTGGTCTTGCCAATCGCACATTTGACTTGTTGGTGTGGATGTGGAAGGGGTTCCTTGGGGCTCCGTAATATATTTCTCCAGTCTCTCCACTACCTTGTAGAGAGAATCAAACTTGTTGGCAAGCTCCGCCACGGCCTTGGCCTCATAGATGCTAGATGGCTTCAAGGAGGACGAAGAGTGTCCTCGCTCGTCGCCCCACTGTTGATTGTTCGAGGCCATCTCCTCAAGTAAGGCCGTAGCTTCGTCGGGAGTCTTCGATAGGATGGCCCCATTTGCCGTGGCATCAATAATCTGCTTGGTCCCCGGTTGGAGACCATTGTAGAAGCTATGGACGAGCTCCCAATCTTCAATGCTATGGTGGGGGCACTGATGCTGCAGGTCTTTGAAGCGCTCCCATGCCTCGTAGAGTGTCTCTTGAGGTCCTTGCTTGAAGGACATGAGAGCACTCCTAATCTTCACCGTCTTGGAGGGCGGATAGAACTTGTCGATAAACACGCTTGCCAACTCATCCCATGTGGTGAAGACTCCTTCAGCTTACGTCCTCAACCAGTAAAGAGCTTTATCCTTTAGTGTGAAGGGGAAGAGGCGCAGTCTGATGGCACTAGGGTGACGCCCGGCATCTGGAAGGTGGCACACTTTGATAGGAAGAGCTGGATGTGGTAGTGGGGATTTTCATGGGGATTCCCATGAAAAGGATCCTGCTGCATAAGGACCACTAATTCGGTCTTCAACTTGAAATTTTTTTCGACCGCCAACTGCGACATAGCTATGGACGAGGTAGTGGAGGAAGTCTTGGGCCGGAGCCTATCTCGAATGGAAATAATCCTCGCCATTCTTACCGCTAACTCTTCAGGCGTCTCCCGAACGTTCATAAACCTCCCTTCCGTATCGGGTCTCCTCTCCGCTCTGATTCTCCGCAATGTACGCTCGATCTCAGGATCAAACAATATATCTACGGGGTCCGCTGTGGATCTCGTGTACATGCACGGGAAAACAAAGTTTCAAAGAAGTGATTAGCACAATGGAAGGGTTAGATAAAAAAATGAAGAAATAAAACAAAAAGAAAGAAATAGCTAGGGTGGTAGGATCAAACACAATCGCTTCCCCGGCAACGGCGCCAAAAACTTGATCGCGCCCAGGCGTACACCCTAAAGAGCGACCGTGTAGTCTTACCGCAAGCGCACGGTGTAGCGGCGAGCGGGTATCGAACACAGGGAGGACGTATGATAGTGCCTTCTCCGAACAACCTGGCTATGGGGACAGAAAAGTAGGAAATTGCCTTTCGGTGATGTTGTCACAATCGTCAAACAATGTAAAAAGAGATATAAAATCAAATAAAGACGCCCAGGGAATAGGGAATCCCCGCTACTCATCGTATCTCGTCATTGTGGTTCATCGGTTTCACAATTGCTAGGGTAGAATGCCTGGTGAACTAGTTACAACTGAATGTAAAACCTAGCTCACGCTCTCGCGCTGTTGCCGGTCTATAGCAAACCTAGGCTCGGGTCCAATCTCTTGCAAACCCTAGCCTAGGCAAGCTACCATTAGGATCAACGTCATCGTTCAATCGCATCCCGAGCCCACTCTCGTGCAAACTCGGGCTACGACCTAGGTTGGGATAGTTCCTACCCGTCCAATCTCTTGCAAACGGGTATCAGTATAGAATTGCAACCGAGAATCCTAGTATCGGTCCAATCTCTTGCAAACCGATACTAAGGAAACTCAATTTAAACCCAATTCGGATTTCTAGGGTTTCCTATCGAATTGGGATCCAATCTCTTGCAAATCCCAATCGATATGAACACCTAGCTATCCGTATTATATCAATCCCAAACTAACCCTAATCAATTCTAGCAATAGTTCTACCAAATCATCACAAATCGGAAATTGGGCTCGTAGGGTTCATCCCCACGCCCTAAGACGTTAAAACTACTCACAAATCATATTGCTAATGGAAGAATAATCAATAGAAACAACAATGGAATTCATAGCAATATTCAAAATAGCAATAAAAATAGGATTTTTAATAGAGAGGGAGACAAACCAATGTAGCTTTCCAAGAATCCAACAAAATAACACTTTTCTCTCCTCTCCAATCACAAGAATTAAACTCTAAAAATCTAATCTAAAAAGGCTGCCAAAAGCAATAGAAAAGGCTCCCTAAACTAGGTTAGAATCTGGGGTTAAATACCCCCCAAAACTGCCCAAAAATGCGTGACCAAACTGCCCCTGTGCAGCTCCAAAATCGTGATTTCCGCTACAGGCAGCGCTGCTCACTCGGCCGAGTGACAAAGGTCACTCGGCCGAGTGAGGGACCCTGACGGATTCCAATAACTCTGGGGTCTTGGGGGTCGTCACATCGGGCGTCACTCGGCCGAGTGAGTTGTCGTCACTCGGCCGATGGGCTATCTTCACTCGGGCGGACGGCAATTGCAACTCGGCCGAGTCGGGCTTCTGCTGCTCAGTCTGACGGATTACAGTAAGTTGGCTCTTTTTGATGGCCGTCGTCTGGGTGCTACTCGGGCGGACGAGATACGTCACTCGGCCGAGTCAGCTTCTGATGCTCGGCCGAGTGCACTCTGATATACTGCTTGGAGCGTGTCCGATCTGTCCGGCCGAGCGGGGTCTCGTTGGTTGGCCGAGTGACTCCTTCACTCGGCCGAGTGAGATACTGAAGATGACCAAATTGCGTATTTTTGCCTCCTCGTCGCTCCTACGACGTTCTTTCTTCTTCCGCTCCTCTCCAATCTCCAAATACCCCTCAGGGAAGTCGTCGGTGACACTCCGGAGTGGGTGTATCTCGGAATCACTCCAAATCGCTCCAAATCTCCTGAAATACGACAAAAAACAACAAATCATGAAAAGTATCGCAATGTTGTCGATAAATCGTGAAAAACGTGATTTGAGCGATTCAAATGGCATGCAAACATGCGGGAAAAAGGTCTAAAATATGGAGTGATCAGTACCACATGCATTCCGATTTATAGTTCTCCACTCCTGATCGGACATGCCCTTCGGCTTCTCTTCCAATGCGATGTCTTGACTAAGTTGGTTCAAGACATCCATGACTTCACATCTCCACACACTGAAGTTGATTCTCCCATCAAACTTCTCAATTTCAAACTTCGTGTTGGACACAATAGTCCGACCAACTGTAGCATGTGACCCAAAAGGCAACGCCTTTGAGGAACTATCATCGCCGCCGCTGCTCAACTTCGTCTCCTCCGCTGATCTCCGTAACCGTCAAACTCTGATACCAATTTGTTGTGCGCTGAGACATGGAAATCGGATCACCGAAGAGCCCCGGAACAAAGATAAGAAAACAAACAAAAACTAATAGAGTACTATGAGAATTGCTTTTAGGCTGTGGACCAATCAAGGGGAACACCGATGAACTTTAGTACGAAAGGAGAGAACAAACCAAATCTTCTTCTTCACAGGCGAAGAAGAAGCACACAAGATCTCTCCAAAAGATCACAATACAATCTCTCAAAGTTGGGTCTCATAATTGGCGGCTCTAATTCACTTCAACATTGTCAAACACAAAACCCTAACCTAAAACCCCATATGTATAGCCCTAGGTTACAATAGATGTCATCATTGACTAGGAATTCCAGAAGATTCGGATCTCGCCTTTAACAGCATTCTATCCAATCACAGCTCGATGCAATTAATGCGCTGCATCCTAGTGGAGCCTCTGTCTCATCCTAGTGGGTCGCATCCCAATGGGCTCTCTTTAACCGAGCGATCTTCCTTTTGTATCGAACGACCAAAGTGCCGAGCCTGGCGTATAAGCTGTCAACCAATAAGCCGCTATACAACCGTTCGACTAAACATGGACTTCAACCGTGTTACGACCGAACATTCCAATGCTGATCGATTAACCATCAGACTTAAACTAACGACCGATCGACCAACTGCGTGTAGAAGAACAAATGCTCAGCATCCTCGTATCTGACGTGTGAAGAGTCAGATAGGTCGAACCTAAGCACAGTCGAGTTATCTTTGCACAAGATAACTCATCTGTACGACCAATGCTCCTTCAACGCCGAATCGAGCCAACTTCCACAGAGATGATCTGCTTCTTATGTAGAGCTTTGGGGAGGTTATACCACGTCAGACCGTTATGAAGATCGCGGATCCCCATGCATAACGGACTCCTGCAAATAAGGTGAATAAGCTGATAAGGTAGGAAGTGATGATCGCTTCTACATATAAGGCATGTCGTTATTGAAACATCTTGGGGAGATTGAATGATTGTTGCAAACGATGTATAGAGAGGGAGGCTCGCTCACCTGAGATCATGCTGTGTTGATGAATCGGGATGACCCTGCCAGGCGAGTATGCGCTTAGGCCCATATGGCTGAAGAAGCTGACCTCGGACAGCGAAGTCATTCTTGAAGAAGTATGCCGACATCATGTAGCGAGGCCCATCCTGATAGAAATCTGCTGGCAAAGAGCCGATCTTGAGTAGTGAGGTCGTCCTTGTAGGAAGCCTATGTTTAGGAGCTGACCTTGTGAAGGATGTCTTGTAGAGATGAGTTGCTGAAGGGACCAACCTTAGGGTATCAGGTCGTCCTAAAAGTGCAAAGGGAGTTGACCTAGAAGAGTTCGTCCCCGCAAAGCTGTGTTATGGCCATTGTCAGGTTGGCCTCTCACGTCGATGGCAAAGGTCCCTGACGACGAGGGTAGCTCGCAACGGGTCCTATCAATCTAGCTTGGCTGAGCCCCACGGCTAATGGGCCCCCCGTCCAAAACAATACCTACAATATGTTTTAGTTGAAAATAGTGCTAGAGGCAAGATATGTCGTACTATGATTGGCTAAGGCCATGCATGGTTTACAAAATTATCTAGGCATAAGAATGGCCTAGAGCCCACATGGGTTTAGAACTATTGATCCATGTACTGATCTATTAATTATTGACCAACTCACATGTCGTACTGGGCCATTTGCACTTTGTACTGGCTCATCATATGGAACTTAGCCATCTTATTTTAGAGAATTACTATCTGCACCCCTATGAGTAGGGGTGAATATTAATTTTTTTTGCCAAATATAACTTAAAATGGAAAAGAATTAGGTTGAGATGAGAAAAGAGTTTATGGATTTTCCAATTTTGGAAAACAAAGTCAATGCACCCCTACTCATATGGGTGCAGATAACAATTCTCTTATTTTATGGCATGATTTATATGTCATGGCTTATATTTTTAAAGTTGTTTAAAAATCATTTACTACAACAATAAGGGAAAAACATAAAATTAATAATCTTTAAGGATGAGATTAATTTATTATAGTTGTTACAACCTTGGGCCGGCCTTCGAAGGGGAGAAAGATAATCTTAACTAAGTGAAGAAGCCCACAAAGGCGGAACTACGGCCCATCAAGCCCACGAAGCCCACACGAGAGGTTAATCACCCGCCCACTCAAAGCCGGGACATATTTTGCCCGTTAAGCTCAAGGAGATGGTTAGTAATGGGATCACTGATGGCAGGGTAAGTGGACTTTGGTTATACCTATCTTTTAGGGATGATTGTGCTACCATAATAGGTGACCGTTATTCGCCAACGACATGGAAGGGATGCCTCCACTTATAAATAGTGAAAACACCAATGGAACCAGGGGAGATTCCAGAGATACTAAGGACTAGGTACTCTGACAACACTTATCTCTACTTTTCCACTTATATTTCTTCCTCTAAAAAGCCCAGCGAGATAGAACCAAGACGATCTCACTTTAGGTCGATATTGACTGCCCGGACCTTCTTAAGTCCTTACTGACGTAAGCATCGGAGGGGATTTGAGTTGGAACCTAGATTCGACTCCCTGACGATTGTTCGTGTTGCATGTAGCTCGACGAACGACCCATTAAGTCGCTCGAAGGATTGCACTCGATGACTCAGAGTTAGATCGAGCTTCCTCTCAGTAGCTCGAATTTGGCGTCCTGGACAGTGCTCTAATTGCAGCGGGTCCCATCCACCAGTTGACGAAATGCCACGTCATTGGAAGCGGCCACGTCAGCTCCACCTCACTGTTGCTAGGAAGTCAACCATCAACACTAGTAAATAACAATCAAAATTATTGTAGGCTATTTTTAAATCATTATAAGAAATGTTAAATTCGAATATATAGGAAAAATAACAAAATACATACATTTGTCTATGTTAAGATCATATGAACACATGCCATAAACATGATGTTCAACGATAAACAGGTGTGCCTCTCTAATTTTTTTTTGATATTAACATATTGAAATGGATTAAGCCCATATAAGGATGAGAATGGGCATGCCCAAGGCTCGTTCGGGCTTCCAATCGGACATGCCACATCATCATCCCTACAAATCATTCACTAATTCTAGATGTTCATTCTCATCCCTAAGCTCATAACATGAATTGTAAGATACATGTAACATATTTTTTCATTCCAACCCATTCTACTGTAGACCGGCTCCGATCCATTTCCAACGTAATCGAAAATAAGCTTAAACTCATTCATTTATTACAAAAAATTTAAAACTTGAATAAAAGTTTAAGCTGCCTCGATAAATGAATGAAAAGAAGTAAACTTAAAGCATTGCTCGTTCAGCTCATCTTACAACCCTAGCCCTTCAAGCAAATTGATGTGATCTAAATTGTTTGGTAGATATGCGACTACATCTACATAATGTTATATAATGTTATATATGCAGCAAAGATCCTACCATTCCAGTGTCTGGTGTGTTGCATCTCTCTACCGGTTTTCTAGGTTAACCCCGCGTGACAAAGAAAATAAAAGAAATAACAAAATGAGTTGAAATGGTAGATAAAAATCCGATGATAAATGAATTCCAATTTGCTAAAACCAAGGGCGGAGCCATGTAGAAAGTAACCTGGGCGGCAGCCCGGGTCACGTTTTTGTTCAGCCATTGATTTGGCCTTTGCTCCGGTCTTATTTCAACCCTTGCATCATCCTTGTAGCACGATTTATTTTTTGTTAGTCATTGTAGCCCAGGCGACTTCATATTCCTGGCTCCACCATTGGCTAAAACTGACTTATAAGGACATGGCATAATCCAGTTTGCTTTTGTAATCAATAATCCATGAAGAAACACATTACAGTATATAGAGCACAGAAATCATGAAGCGGACCATAACATACATGCTGGAAATCATGAGCATAGAAGCACTCATTGCATGGTTTCTTTATAAAGCGAGAAACTTACATAGACCTTATACCAAAGCAACTGTGTACAGCATGTTAAGGGGTACGAAAAGGGTAGAAATTGAAAGAAAGCTACAGCTATTGGTGTGGATGACAGAAGCTAGAAATGGCATTCATTAGCTAATGGCCAGCATCGGTTCGAAGCAACGAGGGAGTACTGAGGATGTGCCTAAATGATTGTACAGTGGCATGGGATTGTTATCGGCTGTGCGCTGTGAACCTGTCAACGTTAACTGGCAACAGTGACATCTTTTCAGTTGTCATTCAATCCCCTCTCGCCCCCCTCTCTCCCTCTCACATCAAACCTAAATCTGTATCTTTCAAGCAGTACCAAGGATCTTGTCACATGGTCGGCCCAAAGGACCGAGAAGAAACATGGCTTTATTTTGCAGGGGCAACCCCGCAGACAGCAGTGCTGGGTTGTGAAGCACACCTCCATTTTACCTTTGGACAGTTGAGAATTCATGAATAGTTTGCTTCACCTAAGCTATTGATGGAGTCATAATTCATTCACCGTTGAGATGCTAGGAACATTCAAGAATTCAACGGTTCATGTAGGGTTTTAAGCCTAAAGAGGCCATTTTTGTTAGCTAACGGAACGGAAAGGTTATGCGCGCCCACTGTTGCCTAAACAAAATTGTTGGAAGGAGATGCCCCCCACATCTTTTGTTTAGTTGGATATAGTTATGTCATTTGTTGCAACATTAACTCGGCTCTATTATTTTCTTTATTATTTAACAATGAGAATAATGTGTTTCATATGACACATAAGAGAGATCTCTCTCATATACAACTATGTTGTCCCTTTTCCTTCTTATAGCATATGTAGGACAAAAAGCGCTCTCGCCTCATGTGGTGTAGTTTACTATGTATAGGATAATATGACATATGATGTATATGAGAGAGAATGCTAATATGGTATATAATACCAATTATTCTCTTTTACAATATTCCCATTTTGGACGGATTTATCATGAGTCCCCTTGTATTTGCATTTACAATCTTAACATAATTTTTATTTTCGACAGTTTAAAACAGAATCTAATAGATAATTTTTTGAGCTGAATGAAAAAAAAAATCTTTCTAAATTTAATGTTTTACAAGAATGCGCAAGTTATGCATATAAGTCATGGCAATTAATCATGAAAATTACACCAACTTCAAAAAAAATCAAGGAACACTTGCTACAACACTTTTTTGTTATAAGGAAACAAATAATATATTTTATGTTAATATAGATTGTGGATTTTGCGGCTAATTATCTAAAACATATAAAAACACGTAATAGACATCGATCTAATCATGTCATACAGTTCTATCACTATGAAATTGTCAAAATTATAATGACTAAATTGTCAAGCAAAATAATTTGGTTTCTTTGGTTTCATCAGATCCTGGGTGTTTTAAGGTTTAGTATATGAAGACCAAAAGTGAACAAATCTGATGGTTGAAAATAATAGTTGAGAGTGTGCTTTTAAAGGATAGCATATGTTGGATTTTCTCGAGTAGTTGATGCCTATGTTTCTCATACATATACATTTACACACACATACGAGAATAATGTGTATCAGATGCCATTAAAGATTTGTCCTTGGATGTGCTTATGTGAAGAACAATCATTGGTCCTCATGTCCTGCAGCTCTTAAGGATCTTTTGGAAGCTGACTTGGCTGGGGTGGAGGTCAGGAGAGACTTTAAGCATCCGTAGAGTGTTTTTACTTTTGTTGTTGTCTTTACTTTTCATTCTCACCAAAAAAACAACAACAATCATTGGTGTGAGCAAAAAGAAACCAAATTGGTTGTGCTTACATTTTTACTCGACCAACGAGGCACTGTCACGTCAGCAGATTTAAAGAAAAATCCTTGTATGGTATTTCATATCTACTATTCTCATATTACACCCCCATATATATAAGAATAACGGAAAATAAGATGGAAAAAAGAGAAACAAAACACAAAAAAGTGAGAATAAAAAGCAAGAAGTTTTCTAGAAATAAGCCTTTATTTTATTTTATTTTAAATGGATCCTATAACCCGAGCATATTAGTTTAATGGTATTCGTCATCCCTCCTTTGCAAATGAGGTGATCCTGATCCCTCCTTTGCAAATGAGGTGAGTGTTTGGTTTTCGATGTATCAAAAAAAAATATAGGATCAAACTAGTGGAGGAGCATAAAGAATACCAACTTTCACTTTAGATATCAATATGATATTCTCATGAAAAGCGTGAATACGGTGCGAAATACAAAGTATTTCAAAAAGGGAAGCCAGCATTAAATTTTTGAAACCTTCAAACGATCTCTCGTATGCCCAACACATCGAAAGAATAAGATGGCAGGTCATTTGCATAGAACATCTCTTGGCCCAAGTTCTTGCAATCCTTTTTGGCTTCAATATTTGCTACAAGATTAACATAGTTTGAATTACAGGTTGCACTTTTCAAGAAAAGACTTTATCAGTTTCTATAAATTTCTATTCAACAATTCAATTATGAACAATCTTCATCCAGGAAAAGATCAACAGCGAAAAGAAGCAACTAGACTTGGAAGCACAAAACTAACATACAATCGACACGTACATCATCCTTGCGGGATGCTTCAGTTCAACAACACCTTTCCACAATCCCATCACTCAATACATAGTTGCCAGATTACTGGACAAAAACCAATCAAACCATGACAGACTCACCAAGTTGGAGCCGGGTTCGGATGGACGCAGATAAGCATCTCCTGGCCACACTTCGCCTTATCCTCGCGGCAACCCTGCAACATAAACATCGGCTTTCCATAATCAGTATGCAGCAATAGAATTATCGTGTTCCCCCCTTAAGTTGCATGTGGAATTTTATGTCTATTCCGAAATGAAGAATAAAGCGAGGTGGGCATAGCAAATGACCACGAAAACTATCAAGCAAATGACCAATAAAACTATCGGAGACTAAATTACTTTTAGTTCCTAAATTTGTGTTTTGGTTGTTTCCTTTACTTGTACACAACAAGCCTGTTAACTACTTCAAATAGTTGTGCACATATTTCAACAATTCTGAGTTAATTAACAACCAAACAAGTGACCTAAAATTTTAATATGTTTCAAGAATCAGACAATATTTTAAAAGTTTGGATTAAATTAACAATTCAATTCAACTTTAACAAGTAATAAGTATGGCATAAACTAGGGCCTTGTTTGGTTGTTGGAGTCGGGGTTGGGGTGCTAGAGTTTCGGTCATGCCTAGAAGGTATGGTGGCGTGGGTTGTAATAGACAGTGCATTATACGAGGAAAAAGAAAAATAAAAAATCCATCGACGACGACGACAAGAACATCGACAACTTCTACCGCAACGGGTCAACTATGCCAATTCTTTTCCTCAGTTCAGCTTCAAGAAGGACGGTCTCCTATATAAAATTAGCATAAATTGTCTTTTTCTTACCCTAAATATGGTATACCAATTTTTGCATGAACTACAATACTAGAACCTAGTTGTAAATGCACTAGAGCTTGTACAATGCCTGATAAAACACAACATAACAATATATGCCGTCTCTTCTTCATGTATCTGTATCTCTTCCCATTTTTCATTGGATATACACACTATAACGAATGACACCGAATATATTTATAAGATACATCATAAGGGGGGATATAGCTCCATAAAATTTACCACATGTAGTACACTTAACAATGGGTCACAACATGGTTAAGTAGGCTGCGAGACCAACCACAAATATAGAATGGTACATGTTTTTTGTTTGTGGTACATGTTTTGTTTTTGTTTTTGTCTGTCTTTGTTTTGGATGGGAGATTCACATGCTACCTTAGCTGATCCATACCACCAGACTCCATCCGGCAAACACCCAAAATATCCATTCAACTTGTTGCCTGAAAGAGGCCAAGGATCATCAAAGGATTGGACATTTAGAGAGAGAAATATCACTGCAATGTACAAAACAAGCAATCAGCATTTTGGCTAGTGCCACATATTACGTGAAGCATAGTGATAATGTCATCAACCATCGGGGCGTAAATAAGAAGATGCATTTCAACCAGAAATAATAAAAAGCATGCTTAGTCCATTGTTCTAAAAAATTCCTTTAACCCATTCCATAGTAACTCATCTGTAATTGCTTTTTCAACCCGAAAAAATAGGTGCCTTCTTCCTGTTGGTTCTTTTTCTTTAATTGAGAGTGTTTCCTTCTAGACGGCCAAAATATAAAATTGAATGTGGTTCGATTTAAATATGCTATTGCATAGTGATATGGCTAAACATTTCAAATAAAACTCTTGGAGTGTTGGTTAGGATACATATTTTTGCTCCTTTATAACAAGGCACAAAAGTAATCTAGCATAAGTTCAGCAGGAATACAATACCATTTGTCTTCCCCTTGTCATCGTTGCTAGTTTGAGTTAAAGGGAAAACATGATAACGAGGGAACACTATTTGTTCAACTGTCCTTCTGACAGCCATGTCGTTTTGATATCACCATTTCAAGCCAGATTTAAACAGCAAGTGTAAAGTATGATTACCTACCAAGGCACTAATCCTTCATTTACCTACATCCAAATATTTGATCAGAAGTCAAATTCAACAAAGATGTCATCATCAGAAAAACCGTATTCGCTTCTCAAATGAAGACTAATGCATTCATAGAAATATATAAATTGTCAAAAAAAATTCAATTCAGATGAATGAATACTCCTAAGTTTGTCAAGTTGACCATCATGTGTTCTATGCCAACTTTGCATACCATCAACGGACTGTATTCAAGATAATGCTAGATTCACATATTACAGTCCCCCACCCATTACAAAAGATTGCACCTGCTTATGGAGCGTCTGACGGGGATGCAACACTACTAGATACAGTAGCGTAACTACATTGGACTTGCCCTGGGCAGCTGCCCATGGCAAGAATAAATAAGGTTCGTTTATATCCAGCAACAGCATTATCTAGTTTTGGGGAGTTTGGTTATCACATCGGTATGTTAAATTGGGAGTCCCAGTTCAAGTCTTGGTTCTGGCAATTAAAATTGCGGATTTCCTTTTTCTTCACCTTTTGGCCTTTTACATATTTGACCATGTCTAATATTCTAATTGCAGTGCGACATCAATATTTCTTACAAATTGATTTTTCCCTTTTCTTTTTAAACCTTTCGGCTTTTTAAATATTTGACACTGTCAATATTCTAATTACATAAGACACCAATATTTCCTACAATTTATTATTCCCCTTTTCTTTTTAAACCTTTCGACTTTTTACATATTTGACACTGTCAATGTTCTAATTACAGTATGCTGCTTGTATGTTTATACACTTTGGAAGATACTGATCAACAAAATTGTGAAAAATAGTAAATTTACATTGAGCAATATTTGTATTAGCTGGCTAGCTCACGCAAACAGCCACTTCTCCTTTTTTTGACAATCGGATCCATTCGATGTATTTTTCATGTTCTAAGATCTCAAACTGCCAATTTATTTTGTTTTGGTTGTGTTACCGTTCAGTGTAAATGCAGTATTCTGGTTTATTTAAGAAGCAAAATTGGGTTTTGCATTGAAGTTGATATTTATTTTAATATAGAATGTTTTTCGATATTTTTCTTTGATTTTTAATAAAGATCTCATGTCTTTATTTATATTTTAATCTAAGTAAAACATTTATGTAGGAATGACTTTGTCATCATCATTTTTCGATATTATCATTATTTAATATTAACTTTTTAGTGTGGCCTCGTGAGCATGCTAATTATTTCCCTAGAAAAAATTTCCGAACTAGCATAAAAAATAAGTAAAAAACTTCCATCATCATTACTGAACTTGCAACATGGTGACATTTGTTTGACATGAAACCCATGGTAGAATGTTAATAATATTTTTAAATATTATTCTTTGTATAACCTTTATCTTCGCTCAAGGCAAAAAGAAATCATGGTTACGTTACTGACTAGATACTATATGTTGACACATGCACGAAATTGCTTGTTTAAGTATGTTTTGCATGTGTGTTCTCAAGTGAATCTATTTACTTTGAGAATTTTTGTTTTAGTTTGATTAATGTTCGTGGGCATGTACCCTAGGTCTATATATGTCCTGACTCTTTTCTTTTTTCAATTGAGAATTGTCAAAAAAATATGCTTACATTTGCATGTTAGTTGCAAGCACAGATGGTGTAAGTGGATCTTGGTGAAGTATTGCCCCATCAACATTAGTTTGGTAATTCATTTACCTAGGTTTTTGGGCACACAAAATAAAATTGAAAATTTACACAAAATTGACACTTTTAATTCTTCTTCATATAGAAAATGAGGGCACGGACTCCAACCCCGATCAACATCCCAGCAACTCTCTCCCATCAACATCTCATCAACTCTCTCCCATCAACATCTCTCACACATCAAATCTCTCTGTCACCCGTCAACATCCCTCACTCTCCCATCAATTCACCCCATCACACATCAACATCTCCCACTCTTCCATCAATTCACCCTCATCAATCATTTCCTCATGGATCCAAGCCCACACACAGAGCCAGTCCACAGCCCGATGGATCCCACAAAAAACAATCATAGCTTTCATGCTGACTGTGACAAATCTAGGCCACTCTTCTAACAACCTGTTTGTCCCCATCAGCAATTCTCCCCTCAATTGTATAAAAGATATATATGGTAAATAGTGACATTCAACATTTATCAATTATGTAATAAAGGCATCCCATTAAGAGACATGTCATTGGGAATTGAAGATTATAAGGTGTGATTAAATGAAGAGATGAAATAATTTAATTAAATTTTAACCCAATTTTGTCATTCCTATTGAAAGCTAACTTAAAGAATGATGTTATGTTAGTCTATGACATCTCAAATTGAAATTTCAATTCTACTTCAATGGGACGGGGTTGGCATTATAATAGTAAAGACGTTGCTCCCATCTCCTCATACAGCTACCACTATCAGATTTATCTACTAATGTTGCCATCTTCCCTATTGCAAGTGCCCCCTTCAGGTCCATCAACTACTTCTGTTGACAACACCACCAGCAGCAGCCATTATCATTTTATATGCTGCAGTTGTCATCATCATCCTTCACCATTTTCTTGCCAGCACTCACAATATAAGCTATCAATACCTCATTTTTCTATCAACACTTATCCATGGTCGAGACAATCTTTCCAATACACCAGAACTACAATTTTGAACTATCTAATTCAACATATTTTGATGCTGTAGCCACCTATAAGCCAGACTAGTCAAGCCCCCTTCATTCAATTCTGATCAATTCAACACATCATCTTGCTGCCCCCAACACTCAATAGCCACAAAAATTAGTAGGAACCAATCCCCACTGGTATTATAGGGCTAAAGCACTCTTCTGTAAGTCAAACACACCAAGCAAAAGACTTTCAAAGCACAGATCCGAATTTGTTTGAGTGGTCTGTGGTTTCTCCTCACCTCTAATTAGAATTTCAATAACTTCTTGTTTACTCTTATTTATCATAGAAATCCATTGACATTGTGGCCCACACAATGATATTATTGTAAGGTACCTTCTGATGAATATTATTTCTAATCCTGCATTTATATTGCGTATGTTATTTCCACTTGCATTAGCGGTTTAATCTTAGCTTATTACAATTATTATTGTTCTTTTTGAACAAGTATCAAATCAATCATTCAAGACGCCGATTGATAAGTGACGTCCGCACCTTTTCGAAGAACTACGGGAATTCTCTCTCTATTATGAAAATAATCAAACAACGCATAAGCTAGGGCCGGATGGCTCCATCCCCCTTTTATAATAATCCCCCCTAATTGTCTAATTACTAGAATACTCTTACACTAATAAGATAATACGAAATACCCCAAACAGCCCCTAATGGCCGGGTCTAACATTACTCTGCCCCCGACAAACCACATTGTCCTCAAGGTGGTGCATGAAATCTCTGACGGTCCTACTCCAAGGGATAGTCGTCATCCCCTCCGGGCTCTTCATTCTCCACTACGTCTTTCTCGTAGTCTCCGGCTATCAGCACTTGCAGTGTGCGCACCCCACAATGGTGCCCTGGGGTGAACCTTTCATCGCATCTGAAATACAGCACTTTCTGCATCTTCTCCCTCATCTCGGCGTCAGTCATCCTCCGAAACTGACCCCTTGCTGGTGGTGTGATGCTCTTCTCCCCAGTCTTCTCAATACTCGCATAATCCGTCCCTGCAGCTGTCTTCTGTTCTCCAGTTGTGGTCGGAACACTGCGGAAAACCGGTCCATTCCAACCACCTCTGCTCTCCTATCCTCCAACTGGCAGTCCTCCACCATCTGAGTATACTCCATGGTCTCCATCAGGCTCTGATGCTTCTGCATGCGGACCGCTGCACGAATAGTAGCCTTCAGCCCATTCATGAAGGTGCTCTCTATCATCTCGTCAGACACCCCGCACACATGTCCTGACAGTGCCTCGAATCTCTCCAGATAGTCTTTCACGATGCCATCCTGCCTGAGTGACAGCAGCTGCTCTCTTACATTCCCAGATGAGGATCTCTGAACCTCACCACCATCTGGTCCCTGATTTTCTCACACGAGCAAAAAGGACGCCTCACATCCACTGAAACCAAGCGATGGCCTTCCCATCCAGACAAATCGCCGCTACCTCCAGCTTCTGCTCATTGTCATGCGAGAGAACCTAAAAAATCTCTCTGCCATGTAGATCAATGACACGGGGTCCTCTCCCTCAAAGACATGCATTTTCAGCTTCTGCAACCTGTCCATAATGAATGACATTTGGTCTCCTCGTCCCCCGCCGTGTCTAGGCTGGTGGGAGTGCTGCCACCTCTCGTGGTGCCGCTCATAACCCCTACGTTGGCCTTCATCATAGAAATTGTGACCCCCTCGTGGGCCTCCTTGACCCCCATGACATTCCCCCATCGTCGCCTCCAAACCTGCCCTCGTGGTCCTCTTGGAAGTCTCTGTAACCTCCCCTAAAGTCTCCAGAGCATATTTCATGGGTGTGGGATGAAGGTCGCCATCTGTCATCACCAAACTGAGGATCGAGTGGGGCCCGAAACTCTCCTCCATCATCCACATACTCCTGAGAAATTTCCGGGTCAAATCCATCGTTGAAACCACGCGACGGGTCCTCCAAATAGGGTTAGTAGTCACCATGGGGCTGAAACCCATCCTGTCGTGCACCAAAACCCCCATGAGGGTGCTCTATGGTCGACGGGGCCTCGACGGCCCTAAAAAGGGGCTGCCGGGCCCTACCAGTGTTCACCGGGGCCCCAACGGCCCTGCCGCTGCTCGACAGGGCCCGCTAAGGCCTGCTGCTGCTTCGCCGGGCCCCCAGGGCCCTGTGGGGTCCCAAGGGCCTGCCGAGGCCCATGGGGGCCGGCGACTTCCTGGGTTGTTGCCTCCTGCCCTCCGGCTTGCAGCCGCAGCCGCTGGAGCTTCCTATTGAGGCCGACGATGTTCCTCCACCTCCGATCCACTATCCTCTGGATCCGTGAACCTACAATCCTTCGATTCCTTCGCCATGTGCTTTCCCTTGTCCAAAGGTGGCTCCTTTGTCGTTGTTTTACAGTTCGCGCTCTCTACTTTCAATTGCGCCAAGATCTCTCCAAGTTGGAATATGATTTGTACTAGGGCTTCACCGTGTTGCTTCAACTGTTTTCCATGATCCGTTAGAGTTTCTTTCATGCTCGTGACCTCACCTTTAATGCCCTCGATCTCTCCCATCAATTTCTCGTCCACCGCATCGATCCGATCTTTGGATCTCGTAGCCGCCGCCATGGATTGTGCTTTGATACAAAAATAATAGGAACCAAAAAGAAATCTACGATTTTATTAGAATAAACTGAAAATAAATGGATAATTGATTACAATTTTAGGGGTAATCGCCCTCCCAAGATGTCGATTGATAAGGGACGTCCGCACCTTCCCGAAGAACTAAGAGAATTCTCTCTCTATTATGAAAATAATCAAACAATACATAAGCTAGGGCCGGCCGACTCCATCCCCCTTTGATAATAATCCCCCCTAATTGTCTAATTACCTGAATACCCTTACACTAATAAGATAATACAAAATACCCCAAACAGCCCCCAATGGCCGGGTCTAACAGAATGCTTCCAAATGTTGTGGCTGCAAATACTGCTTTGGTTAAGCCTACCCGCTTCACAGTTCACACCATACACCATTCAAAATAGAGTAGAGAATACCCACAACTATACCAAATAGAAAACATACCACTAATCATGTAACACTAATACCAATGTTTAGGACAATGTATAAAATAAAAGGATTGATATTAATAAACTCAATTACCGCATCAAAAATCGATAGCAAAATTTAGGATAATAGAAGAAGAAAATAATCTTGATCAATCTGGTTCTAGCATCAAAAGTTGTGATACACGATGTACTTTTCTGGGGAAATACAAAGACTTGATATATTATACCTAAATGTGGTATTTTGCTAGAGAAAAGTGTAAACTAATTTTCTGCTATGGAGGTCAGAAGTCTCCACTTTTGTTTTGGATGATTTCATGTCTGAAAATCCAAAGTACACCAAAGATCTTGTAAACTTCATGCTCTTTGCTTGTAGATCGAGGGGGGAAGCTTTATTACTATAAAACTGTGAAATTTTCAAAGGCCTCGTTCATTCGCAAACAATATGAAAGCTAGTATATATGATGTAGAAGATGTAGATCAACACGAATTGTCCATCTCATCCAAAAGACAAGTGGAAATAGTATTTTATGTCTCATTACAGGAAATTTCCTCATCTTGTACACCTGATATGTGTTTGTCTAATATTTAAATTTAGACCTACAGATTTATGCAGAACTTACATTTGTTGGAGAGTGATTGACTCAATTATGCATTACAACCAATATATTCTATAATAGAATCCACATTTGCCAGACACGCCTTAGAGTGAACTTATTTCTCTTTCACCCACAGAGTACTCATGATGTCGACTATATGCAAAGCAAGCATAATGTAGCCTTCATTTGTACTAACTATGAAGCATGTATATAGATACCTGACATGGGTATGATACAATATGGACATGGAGATACGACAAGATTTCAAAATTAGGTCATGTGTACCACATGAACATGGAAATAAGTATGCGCGCACGCGCACGCGCACACACGCACACGCACACGCGCGCGCACACACACACACACACACACCACACACACACACACAGAGAGAGAGAGAGAGAGAGAGAGAGAGAGAGAGAGAGAGAGAGAGAGAGATGGCACAGAATTATGGATATGATTCTACAAAAAATCCTAAAAATTTAAGATATGATACATCCATCGTGGACAATGCAATAATAAAATTGTATGTTAATATTCATAGTTTGTAGCAGGAATATGTAAGGTCAGAATGGTGTAAAAAGCATTATATCTTTGCTATTATGAATACATTAAAGGTATCTAAATAACAGTTAACAATCATTCATTATTACATATTACAATTTAGGAAACTGAACACATTATTTGAATTCAATTTTTCTACAAATGAAATTGAATTATGAACCCATCATTTGTTTGTTAGATTCTCAACTTCTTCACATTAGACATATCTGTGTCATGTCTGTCCTATGTTAGTGTATATTCCAAATTTCCATATACATCAACAGGAGTATTCACCACATATCCATCAAGTATCGGAATATCAAGTATTAGATTTGTTAGAACTAGAAATAGGAAAAGAGGCCTACGCTTATTTTTTAATGGTGATGCCAAAAACCAATAGTTGAAACTATATCTAAATCAAAAGCTTAATACTATGGATAGAAGCCCAACTACTTATACATTTAATTTTATCCAATGTTGAACTATTATTTTTAACTCTCCCCCCAAACTCAAGATGGTTTCACTTTTTGAGTTTAGAAAGTAAATTGGGGAAGTACAAACAAACAGCCAGATTAGAGCATAAGCTCTGATACCATCACACTGTTGGAAAAATGACCAACTTTGAAATCCCCACTGAACAACCACCCCTAAAAGCTGATCATGAATCTAGGTCTAGCAAAAATCGGATACTCAAATACCCCAACAAAATTCCCCATGACCTTGCATAGTAAAGAAGCAAACAAAATAGCAACAGATAAATCAAACAGCAGACACAAGGATTTACCATGCTTCGGTTGCGAACAACCTACATCCAGCAACTTCCGAGATGATTCTACTATCAGAGAGATTTTCAAAGAATTACAATCTTACTTTCACTCACGTGAGTAATAACGTGGCTAGATGCACAAGCCCTCACAAACTCACTCAAGAAAGAACAAAAGGAGACAAGGAGAGAATCACTCAACTCCAAGAACAAAAAACACATAGCCCTAACTCTCGATAATCTTCAATGGCGGCGGCTCAAGCTTCTTTTCTGCTCCAGATCCGAAAATCACACTAACCCTAATCTACTCAACCATTAGATAAAGTAGGGTACTAAGGTATCAAATCGAGCGAGTTCCGAGCTCGGCCGAGCGGCTGCTTTGCTGCTGCTGCAGCTGTCTAGATGAATGGGGCGCTCGGCCGAGCGCCTGCTTTGCTTGGCCCGAGCGCTTTGCATTACAGAGCTCAAACACTCTGTTTATATAGCTCGGCCGAGCGCTCAAGCCGCTTGCCCAAACAGACATTGCTCGGCCGAGCGGTAGAGTGCTCGGTCAAGTATAATCTCATGCTGCTTGGCCCTTCACCCTGTGCCTTCAACTAGGCCGAGTGTCGGGAACAGCTCGGCCGAGCGACCTGGGTGTGTAATTGAGAGACTCGAATCACCAAAATTTAACACTCTACCTTGATTAAAATCTTCTCACACATACTCATGCACATCCATGCTGCTCACCATGACTCTCTGATTTTCATCATCATCTCAGAATCAGCGCCCTCTGGAGCCACCTAAGCCAATAAAGATATCAACTCCAGGCACACCTGGAGCTTGATGGCGGGAATGAGCTTAGTAAACATATCTGCGGGGTTCTTCTCAGTCGAAATCTTCTGAAGCTCCCCTTCCTTACTCTCCAACTCTAGGAAGGAATTTCGCACCTCGATATGCTTTGTCCTCGAACTGTATGAATGGTGCTTTGCCTGATGAATGTCACTTTGGCTGTCACTGTACACTCGTGACGAACTTTGTAGCACCCCCAAATCTCTTAGTAGACTTCTCAAATATTTGGCATCCTTCACAGCTTCCACCGCTGCGATCAACTCGGCCTATATGGTTGACAAAGATACCACAGACTGTATGACCGATCTCCACAATACTGCGGTAGTGCCCAAAGTGAACACATACCACATGATAGATCGCTGCATGTTCATGTCTCCTGCATAGTCACTGACGCAGTATCCCGTCAGTACCTTTCCGTCTCCTCTCCCGTAGAGAATCTCGACACTAGCTGTACCTCGCAGATACATCAGAATCCACTTAACGGCCTGCCAATGATCCTTGCCTGGGTTGGCCATATACCTGCTAACCACTTCCACGGACTGTGCAATATCTGGACGCGTGCATACCATTGCGTACATCAAACTCCCTACTGCACTCATATATGGCACCTGAGACATACTTCTTCTCATCCTTAGCGATCGGTGACTGTGTTGCAGACAGTTGAAAATGAGCTCCTAGCAGTGTTGTCCTGGGCTTCGCGCTCTCCATCCCAAAACAGATCAGCACCTTCTAATGTACCCCTGATGTGACAACCTTAGCTTATGTTGCTTCCTATCTCGAAAAATTTACATTTCAAGAATCTTCTTTGCGGGCCCCAAGTCCTTTATATCGAACTCTTGTCCCCAGCCTTACCTTCAGCTTCTTCATCTCAGACATGCTATTGGAAGCAATAAGCATGTCGTCCACGTAGAGCAGAAAATAATCTTCATGCCATTCTCCAATATGCGCACATACACACACAGATCCTTGATTCTCCTCCCAAAGCCTACTCCTATAATGAAGCTGTTGAATCGCTTGTAACACTACTTGGGTGACTACTTCAACCCGTACAACGATTTCTTCAATCTGCAGACAAAATTTTCTTCCCCCTCAATTCTGAACCCCTCTGGTTGGTGCTTGTATATCTCTTCATCAAGATCTCTATGCAAAAAGGTGGTCTTGACATCGAGTTGCTCCAACTCTATATTCATGCTTGCCACTAGTGCCAACAACACACGAATAGATGTGTGTCGCACAACAGGTGAGAATATCTTATTGTAGTCATCTCCTTTCCTTTGTGCGAATCATTTGACCACCAGTCTCGCCTTGTACCTGCTATCATTACCATTTTGGGTTGAGCTTTCATTTACTTTATATATCCAACAACATCCAATAGCACGCTTCTCGCTGGGTAATAGCACCAACTCCCAAGTGTCATTGTGGTGAAGGGACTACATTTCCTCTTCCATAGCTCCTTGCCACTGAGCGGCATCTCCTGAGTCTATGGCTCCACTATATGTTGCCGGCTCCTCATGCTCCAAGTTGAATGCATATGATGCCATGTCATCGAAAGTAAATCCTGCATAATCTCATGCTCCAAATATCTCAGGTGCTTTCTTTACCATCTTTGATTTCTGCGTTTCTTCATCACCTGCATAAGTGTCAACGCGTACCTGAGATAGACCGGGTGTCTGCTCACGGTCCTCAACATGGACCTCATCACGTCCTTCAACTGGGACGTCGACCATCAACTCTTTGCCTGGTCACTGAGTGGGCTGAACTGGAAGGTTGATCATATCTGTCAATATCTTCCCTTGTGACGTGTCCCCTTTTGAGTGAGAATGCTCTGCCCTGAGCATTGCATCCTCATCAAAAGTGACATGTCAGCTCAAAATCGCTTTCTGTCCCTCTAGATCCCATAAGCGATATCCCTTGATGTCGTGGCCATATCCAAGGACGATACACTTCTTCGCTCTTGGATCTAACTTGTCGCCCCTCTCGTGCACATACGCTAGGCAACCCACTATGCACAAGTATGAATAGTCTCTAGCTTCTCCACTCCACTTTTCTTCAGGAATTTTGTAATCAATAACCACTTACGAAACTCTGTTCACTATGTGCACTGCAGTGGTGCGAATCTCTCCCCAAAATTCCTTCCCCAACCCGGCTGAGTGCCTCAAGCATCGCACTCACTCCAACAGAGTCTGATTCATTCGCTCCACCACACCATTTGACTGCAGATTTCCGGGTGTGCTAAAATGACAGCAAATACCATAGAATTTGCAAAAATTCCAAAATTCCCTCAAGGTGTACTCACCTCCATTATCGGATCTCAGCACCTTCACGTGCCTCCCGGTTTTCTTCTCAACCATGGTTTTCCACTCCCTGAGAATCTCGAATGTCTGATCCTTCGACTTCATCAAGTACATCCAGACTTTGCGGGAGTAGTCGTCTATGAAAAGAACAAAGTATCTAGTTCCTCCTCTTGACGGCTCCGGGCATTGTCCCCACACATTTGTGTGTACATAGTCAAGCGGTCCCCTGCTAGTGTACTTTCTCATGTTGAACTGCACCTTTGTCTTTTTTCCGTACACACATGACTCGCAGAACTCTACGCTTTCATCCGTAACACCAATCAACTTTCTCCTCCGAAGTATATCGAGGGTCTTATCACACAGATGACCCATACGATAATGCCACAGTTTGGTTGAATCTCCGACACTTGTACTAGTAGAGCCAATGTCTGCATCTCCTTACACTGTTGTACCTTGAAGGACATACAAGTTTCCTACCTTCTTTCCCTTCATCACTACCATGGCTCCTTTTGACACTCTCAATTGGTCTTTCCCAAAGAGTGACTTGCATCCGACATTGTCCAAAATGCCTATGGAGATTAGGCTCTTCCGCAGATTTAGGACATGCCTCGCATCGGCTAGTGTATGCACTACGCCATCTTGCATCTTGATCCGGACGGTTCCAATACCTGCAGTCTTGCACACTGCATTGTTTTCCATGAGGATTGAGCCTCCATCTTCCTTGGAACGGTATGTTGTAAACCAACTCTGATGCGGAGTCATGTGGTATGAGCACCCACTGTCCATAAGCCACGTTACGTTTGCTTCACCTGCAATCCTTGCTATAAACATTTCCGGATCTCTACCTTCATCATGGATATGCATGACATATATTCCTAATGATGCTGAACCGGGCTCTTTATTGGCATCATTGCCTTTCTTCCTATTCTTATTAGGACACCGGTTAGCAAAATGACCCTTCTACTAACAATTGTAGCATGTGATCTTCACGAATCTATCATGCGAATGTCTCAACTTCGTTCTTCCTTTGACCTCCTCTCCTTTATGTCGACCTCTCACATATAGGGCCTCCTCACGGTTACTCCCATGATCTCTACCTTAAACATTGCCACATAGCTGCTTAGTGTGAAGTGCTGCCTTCACCTCCTTCACGGTGAGAGTTGTTCGATTATATATCATAGACCAAACAAACTGATTATACTCTTCAGGCAATGAGCACAACAGGATGACTACTTGTTGCTCACCTTCAATCTTCATATCCATACTCCGTAGCTCTAGTACTATCCGATTCAATTCATACATGTGCTCCTTCACAGCGGATCCAGACTTCATCTTGAGCGTATACAGCTGCTGAAGCAAATAGAGACGACTCGTGAATGATTTCTTCATATACAGTCCCTCAAATCTCTTCCAGATGTCAGACGTCGTTGCTTCATCCAAGACCTCTTTCAGGACATTATTTGCCAACGACAACTGTATCGCACTGTATACCTTTCTCTTTATCTTGGCTCTTGCATATTCCTTTACTTATCGATATTCGCCTCATCAAATGCGATTTGGTACAAACCTGTCTGCATCATAACATTTTTCACCTTTGTTTGCCAGATCCGAAAGTCATTCCAGCCAGTGAACTTCTCAATGTTCAAAGTTGCTACTGACACCAACTTCGCCACCAACTTTCTTTATAAGCGAGCACAAGCTTTGATACCACTTGTTGGAAAAATTACTAACTTTGAGATCCCCGCGGAACAACAACCCCTAAAAGCTGATCATGAATCTAGGGCTATTAAAAATCGGATACTCAAATACCCCAACAAAATTCCCTACGACCTTGCAAAGTAAATCAGCAAATGAAATAGCAACAGATAAATCAAACAGCAGACCCAAAAGGATTTACACTGGTTCGGTTACAAACAACCTAGATCTAGGAACTTCCGAAATAATTTCACTATCAGAGAGATCTTCAAAGGACTATAATCTTACTTTCACTCACGTGAGTAATAACTTGGCTAGATGCACAAGCCCTCACAAACTTACTCAAGGAAGAAGAACACAAGGAGACAAGGAGAGAATCACTCAACTCCAAGAACAAAAAACACCTAGCCCTAATCTCTCGATAATCTTCAATTGCGACGACTCGCGCTTCTTTTCTGCTCCAGATCTGAAAATCACACTTACCCTAATCTACTCAACCATTAGATTAAGTATGGTATTAAATTGGGCTGAAAACATCATCACAACCGTCGACTAAAACATCGGGACCCCGCATCGCTTGGTCGAGCGAGTTCTAAGCTCGGTTGAGCCGCTGCTTTGCTGATGTTGCTACTGTTTAGATGAACGTGGCGCTCGGCCGAGCGACTGCTTCGCTCGGCCCGAGCGCTTTGCCCTGCAGAGCTCAAACATTCTGTTTTATATCGCTCGGCCGAGCGCTCAAGCCGCTCGCCCGAGCAGACATTGCTCGGCCGAGCGGTAGAGTGCTCAGTCGAGTATAATCTCATGCTGCTTGGCCTCTCACCGTGTGCCTTCAGCTCGACCGAGTGTCTGGAACAGCTCGACCGAGCGACCTGGGTGTGTGATGTGAGAGACTGGAATCACCAAAATTTAACACATACCACATTGAATTGCTTACTATTATATCAAAACTTTAAAGTTATAATATGGGTTGAGAGATATTTTTATACTAATATCTCCCGACATGTTAATGGTCGTTTCTATGGGCGGAAACTTAGGCTAAGCTTTTGCACAATAATTTTTATACATTTTTTTAACTATGCACCAGTGGGATTTGAACATGAATTGCTCCAATATCATGTTAGAATTATAAATAGGAAAATATGCCCACGATTATTTCACACTGACAAACTAGTAGTTTAAAACATATATAACCTAAAAATTTAGGTCTTTGGGTAGAGGCTCGGCTAGTAACTTACAGACACCACCCTTTTCAATTTTACCCAATGTGGGACTATTATTCTTAAAATGATTCACATCCAATATGGGCACAATTTCTTCATTAATTATATTAACACAAACTAGATAATAACCAAATGAGTTTTATTTGATTCAAACATAGTCATAAGCCATACATTTGACTCATCCCATGATAGCTGTTGACTTCGATCTACCCCCTTAACACATAAGTCTTCTTTTCCTCTTTTTCTTTCCTTTTTTTAAATCTATGACTCCAAGCTGTCTTGTAAACTCCACATGCATCAACATCTTAAGCTCACATGAAATTATATAGGGTATAAGCTCTATGTCTCGTTCCAGTACTTTCTATTTGGATGCAAATATACACTTCTAGATGCTTCGTGATTCTTAATTGATGGTCACAATATGTTGACACCAACTAGTCTGTTGGTTCATGTAGATCTTATCATCTTATATCAACCACAAAAGCCAAGTAGTTTATTCTACTTCTTTATTTGCTATAACATTGTAGCTCATCTTTTCTTGCACCATAAGATTGCAGTAAATGATTCAATATCATCAAATACAAAAGCCAAATATATATAAAAACGATGGCAGCCCAAGAACATAGTTGCAATATAAAGCTAATGGAAGATCTACATGACTACATCCAATGGATTGTTACTATACCTTATTTCATGTAAGAATGTGCATACAGATTAGCATCACAACTTTCTAAGAAAGGAAGTAATAGAAAGAGACACGTGTGAATTCAACTAACTGATGCGATCCGCTAGGGGGTTTGGAATAAAAGATGGATTTTTATTGTGAACGATGTGATTTTTATGGAAAGGTGGGATTTTATAGGTGAAAAGAGAGGATTTGGGGAAAAGAAGGATTTTTATTAATAAAAACTAAAATACAAAGATAAAGTTGGCCACTTTCAAGAGGGGGACCGCTCTCCTAGCTTTGGATTCGAGATCAAAGCTTAAATCTCTCACAAGATCTAAAGGGATTACCCTATTCTTCTCAAAAACTCCACATAACACCCTCTCTAGATCTCCCCATTTATTTATAATAAAACTCCTCTTAAGCCGTCGCCCCTAAATTACCATAATACCCCTGACCTAGAGTTTTTACCCAAAATTACAAATCTGTCACTGGACTTACAAAAATGCCCATGTGTCCAGAAATTGCAGATCTGCCATTATGGCCAAAACCAAATACTATCATTACTCGACCCCCGAAAAATGACCTTGTCCTCAAGGTGGAGCGTGAAGTGTGTGAACGGCTTATTCCAAGATGATCGTCTCCTCCTGGCTTAAAGGGGTATGATTGTTCTCTATCGCCTCCAACGACGTCCGGAAGAAAGCTACGGTAGTCATCCAGCTCATTGGAAGGTCCTCTGTGATCAAAGTATGAATGATGCGGCTCGGGAGGTCGTCCATGTACAACCCACGGGCCTTGGGCCCTACAGAATTGTTTACGCGCTAAGGTGGTTATCGAATAATATCGTTGGGCTATGGCGGGCTCCGAAAAGGCTCCAAAAAGGATGCGAGCAGGCTCTATGGGCCCTGCAGATCTGCAGGTTGTCCTGCAGGCCGTCGCAGGCCTGCAGGTTGTCCTGCAGGCCGCTGCTGGCCTGCACGGCAGCCTGCAGGCTACCGCTGGCCTGCAGGTGCCCTGCAAGTCCGGCGGCCCTCCCGGTGCCCTCTACAGGGCTGGCTGACCCTACAGAGGGCCTGCAGGCCCCGATCGACCCCGTCGGCAGGTCCAGAGGTCCAACCGGCTGTTCTGCTGTTTCGGCCGACCCTGGGAAACATTCCTTGGGTTCGACCGGCCTTGTGGATGGCTCTTGGGGTTCGGTTGCCCTCTTCCGTCGCCTCTAGGGTTTGTAGGTTGGTGTTCTTCAATCAAGAGCTCATCTTCCTCCTCCACGAAGTAGTTGTCGGCGTCGAAAAGTAGCACCTCTTCAAAATTTTCCATCTTCTCCTTTCCCTTCGCCAAAGTTCTCGACTTTTGCTCCAGATCTAGGGCTTCATCTATTTTTTGGGTAAGCGCTGCCATCGTTTGTCCGATGGAGAGATTTGATTGTCTGATGGCTTCCATGAGTTGCGAGAATCTTCGATCCAATTTGGCCTTTTGTTCATCCGCGCTCTTCTAAATCAAGTCGTGGATCTCGCCATCCAACTTCTCCATCTTCTCTTTTAACGCGTCGATTCTATTCTTGGATCTCGTAGTTGCCATGAATCGACAAGCTCCGATACCAATTTGAAGCGATCCGCTAGGGTTTTGGAATAAAAAATGGATTTTTATTGCGAAAGATGGTATTTTGTTGGAAAGGTGGGATTTTTATGGGTGAAAAGAGAGGATTGGGGGAAAGAAGAATTTTTATTAATAAAAACTGAAATAAAAAGATAAAGTTGGCCACTTTCGAGAGGTGGACCGCTCTCCAAGCTTTGGATTCGAGATCAAATCTTAAATCTCCCACTAGATCTAAAGGGATATACCATATTCTTCTCAAAAACTCCACATAACCCCCTCTCTGGATCTCTCCCTTTATTTATAATAAAACTCCTCTTGAGCCATCAATCCTAAGTTACCATAATACACATGACCTTGGGTTTTTACCCAAAATTACAAATCTGACACTGACATTGGACCCTAAAATTTACAAAAATGCACATATGCTCAGAAGTTACAGATCTGCCATTGTGGCCAAAATCCTAATCCTATCACTAACACATGACTACTTAGTAAGTATTTTTCACGAAAAGGCTCGACACATCTGTAACGACTGGTTTTCGTGTAATTGGATTATTTATATTATAATATATGCTTGGTGGATTTTCTCCTTGGATGTGTGGTTTTCGTCGCCCATGCTTTCACTTTCGATCGTTTCGTCGTGATTTTCTATCTTCTTCCTTCGATCGTCGATTTCGGGGTAAGTCATTCGTGACGATCTTCAAATCGCTCATATCTTAGAGTATAAATCGATCCTAGAAGCCATAGAAATCTTCCCGAAGCTTCGCGCTTCGAATCGACACTTTTGGTGCTCATTAGCCGGTATAAGAAGGGGCACCGACCGACTAGATGTCGATCCAGTCGGTCGGCAATCCTTCTTGGACCGACTAGTTAGCTTTCTAAATTTCTTAGGAGTTACTGTTTACTCTTAGTCGGTCTAAGAACGTTCATCGACCGACTAGATGCTAAACTAGTCGGTCAGTATTTGTTCATGGACCGACTAACTCTAAATCCTATTTTCGTTCAGGAGTTACTGTTTGCACTTAGTCGGTCTGCGTTGGTCGACCGACCGACTAGTTGACAAACTAGTCGGTCAGTGGTTGCTCTTTGACCGACTAACCAGTGTTAAAACCCTAATTTCTGGGCAGCCGCCAGCCTAGCCTATTTATACCCAACCCAAACGATTTCATCTTCTTCCACTCGACTCTAAACCCTAAAATCTTCCCCCTTGAGCCCCCATCTTCCTCCAAGTTTCAATCCTTCATTCCAAGCCCTAAATCCATCATCCAATCCATCCATTCACTCCATCTACCACTCATCTTCCCCAAAATCTCACCAAATCTCATCAAAACCCAAAATCCCCCAAAACCCTAGTTTCCCCAAACTTCCCCAATCTTTTCCAGATCTGATCCTAGGGTTCCCCGGAGTGTTTCTTCCGCCTCCTCTCAGTAAGAAATCGATCTACCGTTGTTTTCATATCCTATTGTAATTTTTATGAAACCCTAATAAAATACTTGTGTTTTGATGATTGTTCCCCATAACAGCGATTCCCCGCAGGCTAGCATCCGCGGAAACGAACTTTCGTAACCGTCGTCCCCGGTGATAGGCAATTGAAACTTGCATTTCTTGGTTTGGGCCATGTCTTAGGCCATTTCCCCTTGTTTTAGCGTAAAAAAGACTAAACGGTGAAAGGATAGCCGTTTAGACGCCATTGACCTAGCTTGACAACGAAGCTTGGTCCGTCACCCTCATCATGCTCATATGTCACGTTTACTTTAAATTATCGGTACGCGAATATGTTCATATCATTGCATTTTGCATGTCACGTTTAAATTCCATTAACGGTACGCAATTATCTGTTCATGGCATTGCATAGTGATTATTTATCGTGATTGCGTAGCACACGCTACAATCCCATGTTTCCTGGCTCGTGTTCCAGAAGCGAGCCCTGTAGTTGGAAACCCCAACGCTCGGAAGTCAACACACACTTATTTTCCTGGCTCGTGACCAGAAGCGAGCATAATGAGTTGGAAACCCGAACGCTCGACACATGTGGGTGGGGTAAGAGATAAGCGGACTGAGCCCGAGTGGCTTGATCAGCCACTCCGGCCAGCAGGTGAAATCTCTAGTGTTTCAGTGTTGATAGTGATAGAGATAAACGAGCTGGCCAGTAAGTGGACTCTCTATGCACTAAGTGTTAAGTGTTAAGTGATAAGTAATAAGTGATAAGTGATAAGTGATAAGTGTTAAATGATAAGTGATTAGTGAATTGGTAGCTTTTGCTACATCGTGCATGCTTGTCACTCTTTTAAACTGTTGCATCATATTCAACTGCCATGCCATTGTTTAACATTTAAATGCTAGGTTGTTAGTCACTTTCAGTTTCCTTGCCCAAGTCTTTTTAGATTTGCTGACATGTGCCCCTTTCTCTTTGGGTGTCGCATGTTAGTTGCCGAGCCAGAGCTTGTTGCAGAGGACGTTGTGTTTGTTGAGGAGGAGTCTTGTGGACACCGGTGACTTGTTGAGTTCCCTTTATGTTTTAGGATTCATGTTAGTTGTCGGTGCGTGGCACCCTTGTATGTATGTTATTCTTTGTTGGCCATGTTTGGGCCTTAGACCCCTTTTCTTTTAGCCTGGTGGCTTTTCTGCGATATTGTAATTTGTTTATGGACATTTGGAGATTCAATAAAATGTCGTCTCAATTCCTTATTATTATTGTTGTTTCGTTTTGCTTTGCAAGGACTTGCCACAATAAGTGATTTTTATACGCTTATCAGACTTGGAGCTTCACGGCTTTAAGTCTGTGCGGACCTTCTCACGTCTCGCCTCCACATTTTTGGGAAGCGGGGCGTGACAGGTTTTAGTGGTGGCCCATGCAGGTCCCTTTGCAAATGCGAACTATCGGAACAACAATAATAATTATAGAATGTCCATTAAATAAATTAGAACATCCACGTTATAAGCCAGGAGTCTAGGTTTTTAGCGTTCATATGTCTTATGTGGCTAGTAGGCGTGTTAGAGCACCTGTCCCAGCTTGATAGGAAATCCATTAGGTCAGGACTATAGTGAGACTTAGTTAGAAGTTTGTGCTTGCTAGTTAGGGATCCTTGATTGTTAGTTAGACTCCGTGCTAGTGATCGCTATGATAAGTCTTAAGTGTTACCTTAGTGGTTCCTGTCTAGCTCTGACCATGATAGACTTCTATAACTCTTTGGTCTCTCGCTTGGGTTCATCGATTTCGGACCCAGCTGAACTCATTTCATCGCTGTCTAGCCCTAGAGAGTCTTAGCGCTTAGTTCCATAATCTTTAGTTGGTTGACCGTAGTAGTTTCCGTAGATTTTCCTAAGTCATAACCTAGGCGTATTTATGTTTTGATCATCCGACCAAATCCCTTGGCCTTTAGTTAACCCGATGATTAGAACCCCCCCCCCCCCGATTCAATCTTTCCTGGTCACTACACTTTGGTGTTACTGACCGTAGATCTTCATCATGGTTCTCTTGCATTGTGATTTAGGTGCATGCCTCACCCAACCACATTCATTGTCCTTGATTCACATGATCCCCTCCTTACTATAATCGTTGACCTTTCAAATCTTTCCCGTTGCAAATCTTGAATCTTCCAAGTCATTTTCAAATGCTTTCCTTATTTAAAGTTTTTACTCAATTTAAATTTTGTTTTAAATCCACTTCTCGTATGTTTCCCTTACCTTCGGTTAAGTTAAAGCAATTCTTAGATTTCAAAGTCTATTTGGTCGTAATTTTAAATTACTATCTTGTAACCATTTTCTAATCTATATTTTTCGCATTTTGGTTTAAGGACTCTACCACTATTTTGAAAATTCGATATACCATTTTTCTAAACTATGAGATTTATTCTAACCGTTTAGCATACATACTTTAAAATCTCTTTATCGCAAATGCTGAATCTTTGGAAGTATTTTCGATTTCCTTATTCGCAAGGTTTAAACTCATTCGAAAACTTTTAATATGTGTATTTGGACTTCATGCTTTTCCGTTGACTTAAATTCATTTTGAAATTTCGAAAGGTTTGACGAGATTTTGATTACTGTTTATAATGTTTCTTCCAGCCTATACTTTTCATACCTATTTAAATATCTTGTTCCTTCTCACATATTAATTGTATTCTGAGCCGTATTTCTATTTTCCCAATTCGATTTATAATTTTCCTTTCTCATTTATGCGGTTCAAATCACTCGTCGCGCTTCCTTTAACATACTTTTCAAGTTGCATATGGTTTCAGCAAGTCGATGTTAAGCTCAACGTTTTTCCTAGTTCCAATTTCCGTAAACCTTTCAAAACCATTTCCTGATCTAGACCTTCCATAAATTTGATTTTAAAGTTTCACTACAAATTTTGATAATACTACTAATAAGCTGTTGTTATCTTTCCGTTCGCCATACATGCCTTTAGAATAATTTCTAACCTAAATGGAATTTCAATTATTTTTTTATATCAGCGCCAGGCTCGTGGTGCTCGTATGTTGAGAGCTTTATGTAAAACGATTTCTTTTGGCAAATCCTGGTTGCATTAAGAGGTAGTTTCAATATTGATTATTTGAGCTTTTCCTGGCCTAAAGACCTTGAAGGTATTTGGCATGAGTTTAAAATTCTTTCGTTAATTTAATTTCGTTTCAAAACTTTTGCCAACATTATTAAATCATCGCCGTGTAATATTTTCTAAAACTACGACCTCAAGATTCGTGTGAATGAATTACTTTCTTTTAATGACCTTACATGAGCCAATGAATCGTTTTCTCCTATTTATGTATATTCGACTCAAACTTATTTCAAACAATTTGTTTTGTCGACCTCTAAATATTTTTATACGGAAAAGGACTCCAACTTTGAAGTGTGACAGTTTTCAAACTTTTCGTATTTTAGAATATGTTATTTACACTATTTTTCCATGTGTCCTAATGGAGCATCATTACATCATTACACAACCGTTTTCATGCTTTTCGATCCTTCTATTCGTTACGATCTTGATTTCTTTCCTTTTGTCTAGCCAATAGAGCTTGTCGTCGCCGTGTCGACCTTAATATAGTTTGGTGGGCCCCATTAGTGTAATTTGATGTGTCGTCGTGGTGTATTTAATTTCATGGTGCATATGAAGTTGTATGTGTGTTGGTATTGGTATATTGTGTGTAGGTAGTTATGTATTGGCTGCATGAGTGTAAGGGTGATATACATATGATAGTAGGATTATAATGTTTGATTGGTATTACTTGTTTTTATGAGATGTCGTATGCGTGTATACCATGAGGTATACCCGACTACTGCATATCTTAACTTTTGTATGAAGTGAATGTGTAATGATGTACAAATTCTAGGTGGATGGTATGAATATATACGATGCTTGGATGTGACTATAAGTAAATACTTTTATTAGGAAGAATAATGTGATTATAGGTGTGCTAATGTTGTAATAATGTCATGGTATATGAAGTGATTGAAATATGTGATATTATCTGGTTAGATATTAAGGGTGTTTGACATTTAGATATGTATGTGGTTATGTTGATAGGCGTGTATGCATTAGCTAGTTTTGGCATACGTATGGATGTTATGTTATGTATATGGAATTATTCCGCTATGATTTTGAGTCTCACTCAAGCTTGAGTGGGTACACTCTATGTACATTGGTGTATTGTATATGGTTGGTGTATAGTGATGGATGATATATGTATAATGTTTGGATTGTTTGTGCCTGGTTGTGTTACGCACACGATTGTGGGTGGCTATACCAATATATAGTTGGTTGTGTTACGCACACGATTGTGGGTGGCTATACCAATATATAGTTATGTGAGTTGGTCTTGTGGTATAGTTATTCACTAAGGACTTGGTTGCGTGAATATATGTGCGCTAGCAAAACTAGGTGCGTAGATGTGCTAAGCATATAGTGGTGTGATTGATATATATATATATGAATGAAATATTAGCGTGTGTGGGCGTGCACCATGCACGGGTAAGTGTGTGATAATTATAGGAATTGGTAACTATGGTCTGTGTGGTGTGTCGTGATTATAGCTATAGGACTATATATGAAGTGGTAATACGGTGAAATGTGTGCATGCATTTGAATGATTATAAATTGTGAAATTAAAATGATGGTGAATGTATATTAGATATAGCGAACTTGTTTTAATAATGGTATGTGATAAGTATTTAAGAGTTCTATAAGGATGCGGTGACTATATGAGTGATTGAAATACGTGTGTGAAATTGTCTGGCTATGATAGGTATAGGAGTATAATATGCGTGAGTAAATACATGATTGTAGAATAAATGATTGACTACCTAGTGCATATGTATAAGCACTTGAAATGACTATGAGTGGTTGAATGATATTGTGATGTTGATTGAGGGTAGTTACTAGAGCGACTAGATATGTTAGAAAGTCCGAGGGCGGACTTTATTATAAGGTGGGTAGGATGTAACGACTGGTTTTCGTGTAATTGGATTATTTATATTATAATATATGCTTGGTGGATTTTCTCCTTGGATGTGTGGTTTTTGTCGCCCATGCTTTCACTTTCGATCGTTTCGTCGTGATTTTCTATCTTCTTCCTTCGATCGTCGATTTCGGGGTAAGTCATTCGTGACGATCTTCAAATCGCTCATATCTTAGAGTATAAATCGATCCTAGAAGCCATAGAAATCTTCCCGAAGCTTCGCGCTTCGAATCGACACTTTTGGTGCTCATTAGCCGGTATAAGAAGGGGCACCGACCGACTGGATGTCGATCCAGTCGGTCGGCAATCCTTCTTGGACCGACTAGTTAGCTTTCTAAATTTCTCAGGAGTTACTGTTTACTCTTAGTCGGTCTAAGAACGTTCATCGACCGACTAGATGCTAAACTAGTCGGTCAGTATTTGTTCATGGACCGACTAACTCTAAATCCTATTTTCGTTCAGGAGTTACTGTTTGCACTTAGTCGGTCTGCGTTGGTCGACTGACCGACTAGTTGACAAACTAGTCGGTCAGTGGTTGCTCTTTGACCGACTAACCAGTGTTAAAACCCTAATTTCTGGGCAGCCGCCAGCCTAGCCTATTTATACCCAACCCAAACGATTTCATCTTCTTCCACTCGACTCTAAACCCTAAAATCTTCCCCCTTGAGCCACCATCTTCCTCCAAGTTTCAATCCTTCATTCCAAGCCCTAAATCCATCATCCAATCCATCCATTCACTCCATCTACCACTCATCTTCCCCAAAATCTCACCAAATCTCATCAAAACCCAAAATCCCCCAAAACCCTAGTTTCCCCAAACTTCCCCAATCTTTTCCAGATCTGATCCTAGGGTTCCCCGGAGTGTTTCTTCCGCCTCCTCTCAGTAAGAAATCGATCTACCGTTGTTTTCATATCCTATTGTAATTTTTATGAAACCCTAATAAAATACTTGTGTTTTGATGATTGTTCCCCATAACAGCGATTCCCCGTAGGCTAGCATCCGCGGAAACGAACTTTCGTAACCGTCGTCCCCGGTGATAGGCAAGTGAAACTTGCATTTCTTGGTTTGGGCTATGTCTTAGGCCATTTCCCCTTGTTTTAGCGTAAAAAAGACTAAACGGTGAAAGGATAGCCGTTTAGACGCCATTGACCTAGCTTGACAACGAAGCTTGGTCCGTCACCCTCATCATGCTCATATGTCACGTTTACTTTAAATTATCGGTACGCGAATATGTTCATATCATTGCATTTTGCATGTCACGTTTAAATTCCATTAACGGTACGCAATTATCTGTTCATGGCATTGCATAGTGATTATTTATCGTGATTGCGTAGCACACGCTACAATCCCATGTTTCCTGGCTCGTGTTCCAGAAGCGAGCCCTGTAGTTGGAAACCCCAACGCTCGGAAGTCAACACACACTTATTTTCCTGGCTCGTGACCAGAAGCGAGCATAATGAGTTGGAAACCCCAACGCTCGACACATGTGGGTGGGGTAAGAGATAAGCGGACTGAGCCCGAGTGGCTTGATCAGCCACTCCGGCCAGCAGGTGAAATCTCTAGTGTTTCAGTGTTGATAGTGATAGAGATAAACGAGCTGGCCAGTAAGTGGACTCTCTATGCACTAAGTGTTAAGTGTTAAGTGATAAGTGATAAGTGATAAGTGATAAGTGATAAGTGTTAAATGATAAGTGATTAGTGAATTGGTAGCTTTTGCTACATCGTGCATGCTTGTCACTCTTTTAAACTGTTGCATCATATTCAACTGCCATGCCATTGTTTAACATTTAAATGCTAGGTTGTTAGTCACTTTCAGTTTCCTTGCCCAAGTCTTTTTAGACTTGCTGACATGTGCCCCTTTCTCTTTGGGTGTCGCATGTTAGTTGCCGAGCCAGAGCTTGTTGCAGAGGACGTTGTGTTTGTTGAGGAGGAGTCTTGTGGACACCGGTGACTTGTTGAGTTCCCTTTATGTTTTAGGATTCATGTTAGTTGTCGGTGCGTGGCACCCTTGTATGTATGTTATTCTTTGTTGGCCATGTTTGGGCCTTAGACCCCTTTTCTTTTAGCCTGGTGGCTTTTCTGCGATATTGTAATTTGTTTATGGACATTTGGAGATTCAATAAAATGTCGTCTCAATTCCTTATTATCATTGTTGTTTCGTTTTGCTTTGCAAGGACTTGCCACAATAAGTGATTTTTATACGCTTATCAGACTTGGAGCTTCACGGCTTTAAGTCTGTGCGGACCTTCTCACGTCTCGCCTCCACATTTTTGGGAAGCGGGGCGTGACAACATCAAAGTTTGTGAAGTTTAAAAGGCAGTTTAAAATCATAATCAGAAAAGTTGATACTGATGAGTATGTAATTATAATAATCTCATAAGCAGAAATATTAAATATTAGGAACTTTGAAATTTATAATCTTCATTATTTGAATTGGAAAATGACAATATGTTAATTAAGTTAAATAGGTTTCTTTACCTTCTTCCCTATTTATATTCTGTACACAGTTTATGATGTATTTTGTAAGGTGTGCCAAGGGATAGGGATATAACATATTTATAAATTTCCCAATTCAATCCAATGCGTCCATCAAACAATCTATCAATAGATAGGATTACAAGGAAGTTATAACTATCGGGTAAATAACTTATTTCCAACATTCTTCCAATGGTCTGATAATCCTTTGAAATATTAAATTACATGTATCCTCATAATTTACCAAGATATGATGAAATAATACATGTTGGTTATTACGGTTGTACATTTATCATTAAAGACATACTCCCTTTCATATACCACAAATACAATTATCTAACATATTAGGTCTATTTTTTAAACAAAAATTTCATAATGGTCCACATTAGTGTTACTAAAACATGTTAATTTCATAAATATATAAATGAGCTCAGAATATTTATCATAATTACATCATCATTAATTACATCATACTAAAGAAAATGAAGACACATTCTATGTACATGTTTCCTAAATGTCTTTAGTTTTAAACCTTTAGTTAAAGGATCGGCAATCTAAGATCCATCCTAATATGATTAATAATTACTCTCTTTTTCTTAACTTCATTCTTAACAGCAAAGTACTTCAATTTTATATGCTTGGCACATCTCGATACTTGTCATTTTTAAAGAAAAATACTGCTGCGGTGTTGTCACAATAAATTTTCAGTGACTTATTAATAGTATCTCAACAATCTCAAGCCCTAAAATAAAGTTCTGTAACAATAATGCTTGAATTATGACTTCAAAACATACCACTAATTTAGCTTCTATAATGGATGAAGCAATAATAGATTCCTTAGAACGTTTTCATGATATAACTCCTCCTCCAAGTAAGAATAAGTAACCAAACGTAGACTTCCTAGTATCAAGGCATCTAGTGAAGTTCAAGTCTAAATACTCAGTGGCTTCCAAGTGGCTGGATCTTCTGTACATGAACATGTAATTTTTTGTTTCTTAGAGATATCGTAAGAATTTATTTGCAGCTTTCCAATAATCAATTGCAGGGTTTCTTTGGTAACGACTCAACATTCAAACCTCAAAACCGATATCTATCATTGTGCAAGTTTACACATACATGAGACTTTCCTCAACAGAACTATATAGAATAAATTCCATTTACGTTCATTCTAAATCATTCTTTGGGCATTGCATAAGACTTAAACTTATCCCCTTTTTGAATTGGAACAATTTCAGCAGAACAATTTTTCATTCTGAGTTTCTTTGAAACTCTTTCGATTTAGCCTCTTTGAGACAATCCCAATAATTCTTGTAACCTATCCCAGAATATTTCTATTTCTCACATAGAATGTCTCTCCCATATCTTTTATCTCAAAATTTCTTGAGAGATAAGTTTTCGTATCACACATCATATCCAAATCATATATTGCTAGCAAGATGTCATCAATATATAGGACTAAAACATAATTTTTCTCCTGTTGATCTTTCGATATATTCAACAATCAGCTTTAGTTTCTTCAAAACTGAACGATGTAATGTGTCATTGAATTTACTGTAGCATTGCTTAAAAGCTTGTTTAAGTCCATATATGGATTTCTTAATTTTACACACTTTATGACGTTTTCCTTTAAATTGAAAACCTTCTGGTTGGTCCATATAAGCTTCTTCAAGATGTCCATTTACAAAGGTGGTTTTGACATCCCTTCGGTATAACTCAAAGTCAAAATGAGTCCCCAAATCTAAAATGATACGTAACGAGTCCTTCTTTGAGACATGTGAAAATGTCTCTTATAATCTATGTCATCCATTTGAGTAAAACCATTAGCAACAAGCCTTACTTTGTATCGTTTGATATTACCATTAGAGTCACGCTTGGTCTTGAAAATCCACTTACAGCCGACGTGTTTCATGCCTTTTGGTAAATTAACAATATCCCAAACTTTGTTATCATAAATGGACTTTAACTTGTCTTTCATGACATCAATCTACTTTTCAAACTCATTACTTTTAATAGCTTCTGTAAAGAACACTAGATCGTTATTGATTCCCATGTCTATTTCTTGCAAATATATTTCATAATCACTAGGATAGCGGGTTTCCTTACTCTTCTCAAAGGCATATTTGTTTCAGACATTTGCGGGTTACTTTCTTTCATGTGTGTATCATCATTATAATTTTGTTCATAATTGCCAAGACTTGCTGCAATATTTGGAACAACACTTGAAACAACTATATATGATAGAACACTAATCGTCATAGGTGGATGGATATTCATTGATAAAGGAATATTCGTTTTAATTTTCTTCACGTCCATATCACGTTGTTCCATGCTCCCACTACCCTTTTCATTCTCAAGAAATTTTACAACACCAGTTTTCATAATTCTAAGATTGTAGTTAGGACAATAAAATATATGCCCATTCGATTTCTCCGGATAACTAATAAAATACCCCCTAATCGTTCAAGAATCTAACTTTTTTTAATGTGTAATAGTGATTCTTGCTTCTGCTAGACAACCCAAAACATACATGTGCATTAAACTATGGTTTCTACCTGTCCATAACTCAAACAGAGTTGTATGGACAACTTTACAACCATATTTAGCAGAAACATTATCCACAAAAATTTGAGAAAGAAGAGTTACTTATCATGTTGTTAATCATATCCATCAACATTTTGTTACGCCTTTCAACCACACCATTTTGTTGTGGTGTGTATGGCATAGTGTATTGTGCATAGATACCATGTTTTTGAAGAAATTTTGTAAATGAACCGAGCCATCGTTCTATTTCATCATGTTTTCCATAAGATTCACCAGATCTATCAGCTCTTATGCTTGTTATTTTCATGTCTAGTTGCCCTTCAACTTCGTTTATATATTTATCAAAAGCATTAATAGCTTGAGATTTTTCCTTTAGTAAGTAGAAATAAACATAACGAGAAAAATCAGTAATAAAGGTGATAATATTTTTCTCCACTAAAAGATGGAGCATTAAAAGGTCAACATATGTCTATGTGTATTGCTTCAAGGAGCTTAGTACTTCTTGTGGCTACTTTCTTGTTATACTTAGTTTGTTTGTCTTTGATGCAATCTATGTTCCTTATCAATCTTTATAGTCTTTCCTTAGATATATGATGTAATCGTTTATGCTACAAAATCCAAAGTTTTTATTAAGCATTCTATTCTTAATATTCATACTATGATCCACATGCAACAAAGATTCTGAAAATTCATTATTTTCAATTTGCTCAATCCATCAATAAGTATACATGATCCAGAAGGTTTAACATGATTATATAAATTGAAAATTTACATTTATAACCACATAAATCTAACTTTAGAAGGAAAAAAGATTCATTATAATTGTAGAAACATAAAGAGTCATACTTAAGTCGAATTGATATCCAGTACCAAGGACTATACAATAAGTTCATGTGCCTTTAATAAGAGCCTTCATGTGATTCCCTGTAAGAAGGAAGTTCTTACTTAGGTTTGTGGTTTAGATTGAACAAAATCCCTGCATCATTTTGCCTACATGAGTAGTAGCTCCAGAATCAATCCACCCAGAATTAGAAGGAACATCATACTACATATATAATGTACCTTTCTTTTCAAACCATGCTTTATGTTTGGGACAATCCTTTTACCAATGTCTTTCCTTCTTGCAGAAACGACACGTATTAGCATAATGTTTCTTTTTTAAAAATGTTCACCTTAAAATGTCTCTTTTTCTTAAATTTCTTATCTTTTGGGTTGAGCAACATTGTAGTTTCATGAGTAGTTAGGTTTACAGAGTGTCATTCCAAGTTCTTTAGCCTGTTTTTCTCCTAAATGAGCTTTCCAGTTACGTCATTAATATCACTCTTGTCTTTTATAGTGTTATAATTAATTAATATCACACTTGTCTTTTATAGTGTTATAATTAATTTATAAAGCTCTATGCTCAGAAGGCAATGAATTCAGTATAAACTAGACAACGAAGGAATCATCCACTTGCACACCAAATGACTTAAGTCTTACGGCAATGTTTGTCATCTCAATGATGTATTTTTGCATGCCCCTTAGTCCCATTAAACTTCATGGACGTAAGTTAAGACATTAATGCACCATCACGAGACTTATCTACAAAACAAAAGCGTTCTTTCATAAGCTTAAGATATTCGCATGCTTATTTAGTTTGTGAAATTATGGTCTTAATGTTATTTGTCACGTCATTCGCATAAACATCAAGCTTAACCTATTAGACCGTTCTCAATACTTCATCTTGAACTTCTCATCATCAGTGTTGTCATCTACGATGACAACAATCTTTTCCTCTAGTAAAGCTAAGTCAATGTCCAAAACACCTAAGTGAAACTTGACTTGCTCACTCCATTCGAATAAGTTCAAGCCATTAAATTTAGTCACAGATGAAGCTTGCCAATGAAGGGTGATAGCCATATAAAATATATATACATCATAAAATGTTGAGATAATTATACATTACAATATATTGTTTTTCTTTGGAAAAGTTCTGCTATCATGCTATCATCGTATAGAAATGCCATGAAATTAAACATATCAAATAAGTATACATGATATCTTTGTATAATCAAAATATATCTAATTCAAGAAGTCCAATTTTCATTCTTATGTACATTGATAATATTAATTTCCAACAATCAATGGACATAAGAATCAATGAAACAATTAATGAACTGTTGTTTATTCATCAAATATCTACGATGCATTTAATTTCATTAGTAATATGAATAAACAGCTATATACATGCATAAAATGAACATAATGAACAAATGATTTATTTATAATTTTATTGAAAATACCAATGGGTAGGAACCCAATAATTATTTAATCAAATGATTCATGAATTAAGTGGATGATTTATTTCTAACTCCTCTGGCCTTTTATAAGTTGATTAAGCCAATGGAACAAGACAGATGCAAAGCCATGGGCAGTCTGAAACAGAGGGCAAGGCCCATAGGCGGGCTGCATCAAACGGCAAGGCCTTGGCGACCAACAAAAACAAAGCCAAGTGGACCAACAGCAAAGCCTATGCGTGCTAACAGAGAGGCAAGCCCAGGCGGGCCGACTGTAAGGCCCAGGCCAACAGAGATGGCATCGACCCATTGCAGGGTAAAAAAAAAGAAGTGCCCATAGGCAGAGCCCACAGATAATAATGAGGGCATCTATACATATTCCAAATACATTGTTTGATGACCTTTTTTAATAATATGACCGTGCAATTAAAGTTGTGCCCACTAAAAGCCATACAAAGATATTGATGGAACTTGGTCTAAGTGCTTGAAATTATGCACCGATGAAACCATACCCTTGTTAGTAAAAAACGCGAATTTTTATGTTTTTTACGTTTAAAATCCGTCTAAAATGGTTCCCGTATTAAACGACCGTCCATTTGAATTATTCGGAAAAATACACGCTTTTTAGGGGTTGACGAACAAAACACGTTTTATTCCCGTATTGCGCATTTTATCCGTTTTAAACTCGTTTTAGGGGCACTTTTAAATCATTTTGAACTATGATTCAATGATCATACTTTGGTTTAGTGCATACTACATGGAATATAATAGTATGATCATGTCATTTTGGTTAAAAAACTATGAATACAATTTAAATCATGAATATAGAACTCAGTTTACTCTTATTTCATATTGATATTGTTGATTTTTAGGTTCATTTGGATGAATGATATCTTGATAGTATTCGTATTTTTCGTCGCGTTTTTTAACTGGGTTAACGAATTAAACACGATTTAATACGTTTACGTATTATTCCCGTATTACGCATTTTGACCGAATTTTTGACCAAACGTCTTTTGAAATTGACCGAATTAAACACGTTTTATTCACGTCCCGAATATTTTCCGTATTACGTATTGCTAACAAGGAACCATACACGTGTAACAACAATTCATGCCTATTTCTTTATAACTAATTTTATAAATTTGAAAGGAAAACTACTAATTAGTGTTTTGATGCGATCGCAAGTACCGGTGGCATTCATAATATTCCGATGCAGTGGCAAGCTTGTAATTTTAGGCATCATGGGTATTTTTGTAATTTCTGTAATTATGGAAAAACAGTCAATATAATTAGATGGCAGATGGGGTTAAGGGATTCATGCTGAATTTTGTAAAGAAGAATCAATAGGAGGTTGAATTTATATAAGAATATTGAGAAGAGAAGAGAATTAGTTTGAATTTATATAAGAATCTTGGGAGAGTTAGTCTTTTCTCTCGAATCAACAGCAAGCGGTCCTCCTCTCGAAAGAGGCCAAATTATCTTGTATTTCCATTTTCAATCAATAAAATATTAAAAATATCATCTTTTCCCTTAATTTACTTCCTAGTCCTAAAAATCCCAGCTTTCACCATATAAATCACATCATCCACCCCAAAATCCACTAAAAATTCTATTTTTATCACTAAAATCAGATTTGGGTTGTATCATGTTTCCTCAAGTTCCAAGAAGACATGCAACCCAGACCTCCTCAAGTTCCAAGGAGACAAGATAAATGTCCTCAGTTCTGGAGCGTGATTAATCGTGTGCATGGAAACATAAATGAGCGTGACTAATGGTGTGCATGGAAACATAAATGAGTGTGATTAAGCATTAAGAAATATTAATGGGGCAGTAATAATGGCATCAATAAAATATTGTGCAGATAACTTCTTAATTTTTTTATTAATTAAATTGTGTACAGCACAATGGATCAATGGATAGTTTCGTAAATTAACGATGCACACACAAAGCCGCCTCATATTAATTGTGCACAGAAAACGACACAACGATTTTTCTCCGGAGTGCTGGTCTTCATGGTGATGCATGTATCATGTTATATTAATGGTTGCCGGATCAAATCCTACCAGTGTCAGTTTTCTTTTTGAAAAATTAAAATTTTCAAAACTATGGCTCTGATACCACATGTAATCATAATAAATTCATAAAGCATAAATATTAACATTAAGAACTTTAAAATTTATAATCTTTACTAATGGGATTGAAAGATGACATTATGTCACTTAATTAAATTAAATAGGTTTCTTTACATTCTAACCTCTATATATTTCTGTACACAAGTTATGATGGACTTTGTAATGTGTACCAAGTGATATGGAATGGACCTATTTATAGATTTTCCAATTCAATCCGGTGCATCCATCAAATAACCGATCAATTGATGAGATTTACAGGGAAGTTATACCTCCATAGGAAAATTATAACTAGCAGGCCAAAACTGTCAATAAGTTATTTCCAATAAAGTGCTGAATTTAGCATCTATCTTTAAGTGAGTTATAACGCATAGATTGCAATTTAAGTTACTTGAAGTTCAACTAATTGCTTGTGAAAGAAAGAACGTTATGTTCTCTAACACATGGGTTACATTGATATTACTACAGCCGCCAAGAAATAAGGCGCTTCTTTCCAATCTATAGGAAACAAGGAAAAATCTAGATTACCCATGTAAGACCTAAAGGTAATACCAAGGTTGGCTAACAAGGAAGTGAGTTACATGTCATTCAATCACAACTGTACGCAAGGCTTTGATAAGCGTTTGCTTGATTGTTGGCTCATGGCCCAACACAGATTTGCCTAAACCTTACATAAAAGTTTTCTTCCACTCAATTGGCCAAACAGACAGAAGTCATTTACTGAGTCAAAGTTAAAACAATTTATGCACACTAATCATATCTTCTAAATATAGTATCAAAGAAGTTATATTAAATATCTTGAGACTTGTACATGTGCTCATCATACATAAGCTGATTAAGCACATCTGAAAATGCAAAAGTACACAAAAAAACCATATAGAATGTATTGAATTCAAGGCATATAAGAAAATTGACATTAAAGTATGTGATCACTCACTACGATAGATGGAAATTATGAAAGCCTGGAACAGTATGGGCATGGAGTGCGGCCTTTAGATTGACACTTAATGCATGCCGTCAGGTTGGTTGATACTTGACCATCTCCAAGAGACTGAAAAAGATCATCCATCGTGTTGAAACCAAAAAATCTTCCTGTCTTCACTGAACCCATTCCCTTGCATTGTGAGCATGCGATCATCTTAAGATCACCACATCTTTTACACATACCCAAAGAACTGCACAGAGTTCTATAAAATTAGCCAAACATAAAGTTATTTTACAAAAGAAAAGCTACAACCACGCTACTCTATGAATAAGATGATGATTTGTTAACAATTTGGTAGGTTCGCCTCCCTGGAAAAAAGGCAATACCCCTAGAGTGATTTCCAATTTGAACACCCGACCTCCTGAAAAACATCAATAGCTTTACCGCTGGTACTACCGAACTCACTTTGTGAAATCCTTGTACTTGCTTCAATGTTAAAATACTTGTGGTTATGCATACAACTATTGAATGAAAAGGAATTCTTACATGCTGTTTCAGAGTGTTTTCTCACTACAAAGCGTTGACCGTGGAGAACCCGGTCAACGTGGTCAAGGGGCCCGCTTTGGGTCCCTTGGGGGGCTTCGAATTGGTGCAGAAGGGGCGAGGGGAAGCCTCGGCCCTTGTTGAGATGCTCGGCCTCGGATAGTCGTGCTCGGCCTCGGCTGAAAGGGGGACGAGGAGTAGCCTCAGGCGCCCGGGTAGATGCACGGCCGACGGGAGGCGAGGTGAATCTCGGACCTGACTAAGACGCTCGGCCTCGGTGGGGCGTGCTCGGCCTCGGCAGGTTGACGGTGGGGGGAAGCCTCACTATCCAGTCGGACGAGTGGTCGGAGAGGGGCGAGGGGTAGCCTCGGCCCGTTGATCTGCTGTCAGCCTGCGTAGACGAGAACGCTCGTCAGGGGGCCGGACCTTGGTTCCGGTCAAATCCCCTCCGATGCCTAAGTCAGATAGTGATCTGAGAAAGGAGGCCCGGCGGAGACGGTTCGACTCGTGAGGAGATCGTAACGGCGTCTCTCGGCGCGAGCGGGGGAGGAAGGAGATGAATTGGGGGAACGAGGTCGTTGATGGAGTACCTTAGGTTTTGTTACCTGAGATGCGGTCCCTTTCTTCGTCGTCTTCCTGGCCCTTTTATAGAGCTCCCGCTTGATTGCCTCCGGCCCACGTCCCACGCCCGCCATTGATCGTGCCCCATCGGTCCCCGCTCGCCGCCGCTCTCTCCGCCATGCCAGCACCTCCCCATTATCGCTATTTAGTGGTCGCGCGTCCGGGGGAGTGGTTTTCGCAGGAGTGGGCGAGCGACCAACGGGTTATTGGGGCCGGGTCGGATTGACGTTCGAGAAGGTCCCTTGTAGGGCCTTTGTCGAATGGGCTTTGAGGACGCAGATGGGCTTTTGACCAGTAGTCGGGCTCTTGGGCTCGTGCTTTATGGGTCTCGGTCAAATAGGCTTAACAATTGCCCCCATCGGTCGGGTTGATCGGCCTCGGCCGGTTCGGCTCGGCCGATGTGACCTCTGCCGATTTTGACGAGCTCGACAGTCGATGCCGACTCATTTATTAGTCGTCATCATGAGTTGGCCCGTTCGATATTTTTAAGGCGCAGGTCCCGAAGCGCCGTCGGCCTTCAGATGCTGCCACGTGTAGCGGCAAGCTTATCCCCTCCGCTCGCGGAGTCGCCTTAAGTTCAAGAGGCCGAAGGGTTCGTGAGCCGCCATTGGTGGGGTCGATCAGCCTCGGCTCGCTCAGATCACCCGTTGTGTCTCTTGGGATTCCGAGCGACGCTTCAATCGAGGCGAGGCCATAAATGCAGGTCATGATGAGGCGGATCGATTGGACTTCGACTGGCGCCAATTTCGGAACGCCGCCGACTCTTTGAGCCTCGCCACGCGTTCTTGTCAGGCGCTTCGAATTCTCCCTTGGCATATAAGATCCCCAGTTGTGTTGATCTCCACTTCTCCTTTGCTCCTCCCGGTATTCAAAGCCTTCAGCAACTCGGAGTTCCCCGTCGCCTTCGCTTCTTTGCCTTCTCCAAACTGGTTGAAAATAGGTAATTCCTCTCTTGCTTTCATCTTATGGCTGCTCTTAGGATAGGCGGTTCTGGCCGGAGGACGAGGGGTCCTCCGGAGTCCGGGCGGGGCGAACCCCGGCTAGGGGAGTCAGGTTCCCCCGCCGGGAGTCGTTCTCTTCAAGATAAGGGGAAGGGGAAACTTTTTCCAGACTACGCCCGT
>JAULAV010002301.1:0-25007 GCA_030789695.1 Scilla litardierei
AATAATAAATAATTGCTTAAAATTATTGGATGAGGCTAGAATTATCACATCTCCAACGCACACATCTCTCTTGGTTAAACGAGTAAAAAGAATTGCTTTTCCGTTGTTGGTTGACTGAAAGCGATGGATTACGGAGAATACATGAATGTGACTAGAACGATAATCCTCAAATTACTGGAGATTCTAAATTGAAGATAGTTAGAGTGATCATTTATTTCCCAATCAGTTTGCATGCATCCAAATGCATGTTTATTTTGATGTATGTTTGTATTTGGTTGTTGTTGAGAGCTTTTTGTCAGCAATTTCTGAACTGGGAAAATATTGGAAATCTTTTCGGATCATTCTGTATATTTCTGAAAAATAGAGGTATTGCTCTCCGGAAGTGTAGTTCAAATGTCTGTTGATGGTACACCGAATGTGATCCATTGACAACATTGAAACTTATTTTCTAGATGCTTTCTTTCACCCTGCTTTCCAGGGCCATATAAATTCCTAAAATGCTAGTTATGTGAATCTGCTTCTTATTAGAGATTTTCTGTTTAGCAATTTACCTATTTGTCTGCAGTTATGCCGCCTGTTATTTTTCAATATTATTGGTGTTTCTATCAAAAATTTAGTGCAACAACAATTTATTTCAGCTGATATCATGCTATGCGAATGTTGGGAGAAAAAATAACAATATGGAAGCTTAGCATGATGGGTAGAATCAAACAAACAAGGATGAATATATGAAAAGAAAGATGTGTCAAAAGGTGATATTGGAAAGAAAGATGATAAAAAAATCTTTTCTCATGTCATACTGACTAATTATAGAGATTTTGGGGTAGGAATAATTAATTTGGTATTCACATTTGACATAGAAATGGACTAATTACAGAGATTTTGGTTGTCTTTTGCAGAGATAATATGTTTCTAGAAATCATTTTTATGTAATTATTCAATTATTTTGGTTTAAGATTAAGATTTTATTTCTTGTATGTATGTATGTATGCATGCATGCATGCGAGATAATATGTTGCTGGAAATCATTTTTATGTAAGTATACAATTATTTTGGTTTAAGATTGAGAGTCTATTTCTTGTATGTATGTATGCATGCATGCATGCATACAACACCAAAAATCAAGCCATGACATGCTAAGTGATTGTATTTGGGGAATGTTTGTCTGTGAGCATTTGAGCATTTGAGCATTTAAGCATGAAATATACAGTAAAAGACCCCATTACATTCAAATTGCTATTCTTTGCCTATGTTTCATTGTTTTGTTTGCACGTATGGATGTTTGTCAGTGCAAATCTCAAGGCCCTTGGGATTGGGTGGGGCTTTTGGTCGCTTTTTCCTTGATTAAACTTTGCCAAATCAAGAAATGCATACTTACTTTTTGTAACCAGGATGCCATAGTGACTTGTAATATATTAAAATCATTAGAACTGAACTAATTATCCACGGTATGCTTCCACACTACATGTTCGTTCGCCACTTATACAAAAATCCTTATGCTCCTTCTGTTCATTGATCTTTAATAGTTTCTCAGTAAAATCCACTTAATTTGTTCCTTCTGTTCATTGACCTTTAATAGTTTCTCAGTAAAATTCATTTAATTTTTTCGTTTTGTTCATTGATCTTTAATAGTTTCCCTATTTTTTCGAGTGACTTTGTGAAGAGTGCTTGAAAATCTTTAATTCATAGTAGAATTAGGCATGTATGATATTTTGGCTTTGATCTGCAATTTTTTGTTCACTTTTTGATGAGATTTTGTTTAAAATCTGATGTGAGTTTAGATTAATATAATGTGTAATTGCCTTGAAGAGATCACACATCAGCAATTGCTGAATTTCTAGAGAATTTCCCTTAATTTTTTGTGTTTGATGTCAGATTTTGAATTTCATGTTGGTTTTGAGCGAATCAACATATTATTCTCAGTTTCTCATCAAGAGAAGGTAACTATGACGAATTTTATCTGTTATAGTCATTCCTTAGAATAGAGCTTGCTCTATCTTTCCTTTGAGTTAAATTCTTTGCTGATTTCAATCAATTTTAGATTAGTTCTTATAGATTTCATAAATAGTTTCCAATCTTTTTTATGGTTGCGGTGATTTCTCAAGGAATCAACATAAATTCCTATTTGATAGTGTTACGCCTATTTGGCCGAAGCCCGAAAGACAAGAGCCCAGAAACCCGACTGCCGATCAGAAGCTCATCTGCGCGATCAGGCCCGCCCGACAAGGCCCCCTAGAGGACCCCCGAACATCGATCCGACCCGGCCCCGATAACGTGCAAGTCACTCGTCCACTCCAGCGATAACCGTTCCCCCAGGCCCGCTACCACTTAATGGCCGTTATGGGGAGGTGCTGGGATGGCGCAGGGAGCGGCGATGGGGAGGCGGATTGAGGGGGCACGATTGGGGGCGGACGAGGGACGTGAGTCGTGGGCAATCACGACGAGAGGCCTATAAAAGGGCTAGAAGGACGACTGGACAGGGGACCGCATCTCAGGTAACAAAACCTAAGGTACTCCATCAACGACCTAGTTCCCCCATTTCATCTCCTTCCCCCCGCTCGCGCCGGAGGACGTCGTTCCGATCTCCTCTCGAGTCGAACCGTCCCCGTCGAGCCTCCTCTTTCAGATCGTTATCTGACTTAGGCATCGGAGGGGATTTGGCCGGAACCAAGGTCCGGCCTCCCTGACGAGTGTTCTCGTCTGTTTAGGAGGACGTCAGATCCACGAGCCGAGGCTTCCCCTCCGCTTCACGCCGGTCGCGCATCAAGCGAAACGACCGAGGCTACCCCTCATCCTCCGACCGACCGAGGCCGAGCGCATCCATCCGAGCCGAGGCTCCCACTCTGCTCCGCATCGGCCGTGCATCAAGACAAGGCGCCGAGGCTACCCCTCGTCGTCCGAACGTCCGAGGCCGAGCATCTCACACCGGGCCGAGGCTTCCCCTCAGCCCCCTTGAGGCCGAGGATCCAGACCCGGCCCAGCTGACGTGCCCCACGTCGTCTACATCTCCGATTCGTGTCACGTCCACACGTGCTCGACTCACCCAAGGGACCCAAATCGGCCCCTTGACCACGTTGACCGGGCAGTCCACGGTCAACGCTTCTGTAGTGAGAAAACACTCTGAAACATCTGGTGCCGTTTGTGGGAACGAACTATCCCACGAAAAACAAACTACACCTGCAATGACACGGCTTCACCCATCACGGCGAAGGGAAGGCAAGGCCCAGGCGCGAGGCGACCGGGCCCGCCATGGTTGGCAAGAGAGGGCCCGGGCCCAGCGCGAGGAGGACCGTGGGGAGAAGACCAAGAAACCCTCACCGGCCCTACCGGTCGGGAGGACGGGCACGACAGTAGCAGCGTGCAGATCGGACACAGCATTGGTGGTGTCGGTGATCATCGACACAACAATGATACGGCGGCTACTCATCGACACCGGCAGCTCCTGCGACGTCTTCTTCATATCAACCCTGGAGAAGATGGGGCTACGGAAGGAAGACTTGCAACCTCGCTTGGGTCCCGTGGTAGGGTTCACGGGTCATTCCACCCCCATCATCGGCACGATCCATCTCCCAGTAACACTCGGGGGCCCACCAGACTCGGTGACCCTGGCGGTAGAATTCGTCGTATTGGGGATCGGGTCGGAGTACAACGGAATCATCGGCCGACCCCTTCTCAACGCCATCGGCGCAGTTGTCTCGACCCTTAATCAGACTATCAAGTTCCGAACGCCCAGGGGGATGGGGCAGGTCGAAGGCGACGCGGGGAGACCGAATACCTGCTACCAACTGGAGGAGGAAGGGCCCGAAGATCGTCTAGTCGACCAGATGGCCGCGCTCGACTGAAGGGGCGGGCCGAGACCCACCCCTGCGGAGGAACAAGAGCAGATCCTGGTCACGGACGTCGAGGGCAGGTTCGTCTCAATCGGGAGAGGGCTAAGCCGCGACCTGAGGGGCCAACTGGTCGAATGCCTAGAGGCGAACCTTGACGTCTTTGCCTGGTCACCAGAGGACATGCCCGGCGTAGATCCCCAGGTGATCGTCCACCAGATCAACGCCGACCCCAACTTCAAGCCGGTCAGACAGAAGAAGCGAAACCTGGGTGGCGAAAAGATGAAGGCGGCCTCCGAGGAGGTAGAGCGTTTCCTCGACGCCGGCTTCATACGAGAGGTCTGGTACCCGGAGTGGCTATCGAACGTGGTGATGGTCAGAAAACCCAACGGAAAGTGGCGAATGTGCGTGGACTTCAGTGACCTCAACAAAGCCTATCCCAAGGACAGCTACCCCCTGCCGCGCATTGACCACCTTGTGGACAATGCCTTGGGTTACGAGATGCTTAGCTTCATGGACGCCTATTAAGGGTACAATCAAGTCCAGATGGATCCCCGGGACGAAGAGATGACAGCCTTCACGACGGACCGGGGAACATACTGCTACAAGAAGATGCCCTTCGGCTTGAAGAACGCAGGGGCCACCTACCAGAGAATGGTCAACAAGGTTTTTTACTCCCAGATCGGGAGGAACCTGGAGGTCTACGTCGACGACATGCTTGTCAAGTCAAGAAAGCCGGAGGACCATATCACCGACCTCCGTGAAACCTTCGAGCGGTTGCGGCGACACAACATCCGACTCAACCCCACGAAGTGCACGTTCGGGGTAAGATCTGGCAAATTCTTGGGGTTTATGATAACTAACCGTGGCATTGAAGCTAATCCTGACAAGATCGAGGTATTGATCAATATGCGGGAGCCGACGACGATCAAAGAACTGCAAAGGCTGAATGGGCGCATCGCGGCCTTGGGGCGATTCCTATCCAAGTCGGCGGAGAGATCGCTCCCCTTCTTCAAAGTTCTGAGGAAAGCGATCGCGGAACCGTCAGACAACAAGAAGGCGATACCATGGGACGAAGACTGCTCCAGGGCGTTCGCAGATCTCAAGGAGTACCTTCGCAGCCCGCCTCTCCTATCCAAGCCACGAGAAGGGGAATCTCTAAGCCTTTACCTAGCACGCGCGGAGGAAGCGGTGAGCTCGGTGCTAATCAGGGAAGACGGTGGGGTGCAATGGCCGGTGTACTACACGAGCCGGATCTTGAAGGGAGCAGAGGTGTGATACTCGCCCATGGAGAAACTGGCGTACGCCCTCGTTCTCTCAGCGTGAAGGCTCATGCCCTACTTCCAAGCCCAAACCATATTGGTCTTGACCGACTCGCAATTGAAGCAGAATCTCAAGAGATTCGATCGAATGGGAAGGATGCTGAACTGGGGAGTGGAATTGAGTGAGTTCGACCTCCGATTCAAGCCACGCACGGCCATCAAGGGGAAGGCCTTGGCCGACTTCATCGCTGAATGCACAACGGAAGGAGAACATCCCCCGGAGGAAGAAGGCCCAGCAACGGTAATCGCCCAGCCCTTATCTTTCCTTTCGGCTGACCACCTCCACCCCGTCCAGTCAGGAGTCCCAGGAGCATGGATAGTCCATGTGGATGGATCGGCAACACAGTCAGGAGGCGGGGCTGGGATCACGATCCGATCTCCGGAAGGGAACATCGTGGAATACGCGTTGCGGTTCGAGTTCCCGGCCACCAACAACGTGGCGGAGTACGAAGCGGTAATCAACGGCCTGAGGCTGGCCCAGGAGCTCGGAGCCGAGTCCGTGCGCCTCCTCAGTGACTCGAAGCTCATTGTCAACCAGCTTCTGGGAAGTTACGAGGCGCGGGAGGAGGCACTGCAGAGGTATCTCGCCGTCGCCAAAGCGGCGCTATCCAGGTTCAAGAGCGCGGAAGTTTTACATCTCCCCCGGTCGGAGAACGCACGGGCAGACGCGTTGTCGAAGCTAGCCTCGTCCTCGACCAAGGAGCTGGGCCGCACCATTTACGTGGAGAACCTGCAGTCCCCCAGCATGGAAGAGCGGGAGGTGATGGAGATCGACCAAGATCCCACCTGGATGGACCCGATCATACGGTACCTCACTCATGGGGAGGTGCCGACGGACTGGGACGAGCGTCGGACCCTGGAAAGGAAAGCGCTCCGATATGTGATCCATGAGGGGACGCTCTACCGAAGACGCTGGACGAAGGCGGATGTCCTCCCATACCTGAAATGCATCGGACCGCAAGAAGCCGACTACGTCCTACGGGAGGTTCACGAAGGGATCTGTGGAAATCACCACGGGGGCAAGATGGTCGCACAGAAGATCTTGAGGCAGGGATATTACTGGCCGACTCTAGTCCAAGAAGCAACGAGCTACGTCCAAAAGTGCCAAGAATGTCAGAGGTTTGCCAACCACACCTCAACTCCTCCGTCGGAGCTCATCCCTATCGTGAGCCCCATCCCCTTTACGAAATGGGGGCTCGACATCCTCGGACCATTTAAGCCGGGTCGGGGGCAGCGGAAGTATCTAATTGTGGCGGTGGACTACTTTACCAAGTGGATCGAGGCCGAACCATTGGCCACCATCACGTGGAAGAAAGCGAAAAGCTTCGTATGGAACTTCATCATCTCCAGATTCGGAGTGCCGTGGGCCATCGTCACGGACAACGGGAAACAGTTCGACTCCGCGGGTTCAAAGACTTTTGCGCGGAATGGGGGATCAAGCTCCTCTTCGCCTCTGTAGCGCACCCCCAGACCAACGGGATGGCAGAAGCAGCCAACAAATGCATCATAGAGCCCCTCCGAAAGAAAGTAAAAGACGCCGAAGGAAACTGGCCGGAGGAGCTCCCCGGGATACTCTGGTCATACCGGACGACCCACAAGGAGGCCACCGACGAAACCCCGTTCATGCTTGCCTACGGAGCCGAAGCAGTGGTACCGGTCGAACTGGGTGAAGAGTCTCTCCGCCTCAAGTGCTTCGACGAAGACAGGAATTCGCAAGGCCTGGAGCTCGGTCTGGAGCTCCTCGGCGAGCGGCGGGAGCAAGCCCTAGCCACCACTATCCGCCAGAAGCAGAAGGTGGCCCGATACTGCAATTCTCGGGTCAAGGGAAGGAGTTTCCACCTTGGGGACCTGGTCCTCAGGAAAGCAAGCTTCAACCTGGATATTGCCCGCAAAGGGAAGCTCGCGGCTAAATGGGAGGGACCCTACAAAGTCATCGAGGTCATCGGACCCGCAACCTACCGTCTAGCCAATATGGAGGGGAGGATTCTCACTCACGCCTGGAACACGGAACACTTACGCACGTACTTTCAATAAATGTATTGTTTTCTACGAAATGAATTTATTTTAGTTTGTTCCTTTCCAGATAAATGTGTTCACAAAAATCCCACGCGGGACAAGCCTCACCTGATGGGACGCCTGCTCAGCGTGCACCTAACAAAAGGATATACAAAGAGGCCGAGGGGCATTCCCCTCCCTCAAACATCTCCGGGGGCACCCATGGAGCCACCAGCTGGCTGTTCACTTGGGTCGCCCCCACACTCCGTTTCGCCGTCAGAATGCACCCGGAGATCCTCGAAATCGACTCCCGAGAGCGGGAGCTTCTTCTGGATCTCGGACTGGCAGCAGGCGAAACCCTTCTCGAACGCCTCAGCTAAGGCTGGATCAACAAAGGAGGTGGCATACTCCTCCACAGCATCTCAGGCGATCTGGGACGGATCCACCTCCTCAAGCTCATGCACCCGAGCCTCCAAGGTCTCGATCTGGCGTTGGAGCTTCGCCCTCTCCACCTCAGTCTCTCGGGATCTCTCGCCAAGTTGAGCAAGGAGAGCCCTCTCCCGTTCCTCCGTCGCCCCCAGACGATCGGAGAGCTCCAGGGCCTCGGGGGCGGCGGCGGAGACGAGGGTCTTGTCAGCCCCCCCAGGTGTGTCGGCGTCTCCTGAAAGCTCGGCGACCCACGCCTTGGCCTTTGACTTTGCAACCAAAGCCAAGGCTCTCTCACGGTCCGCCTCTTCAAGGGCGGAGGACAGCTCAGTTATGCGGGCCTCCATGGACTGGATTCGCGCCTCATCTAACTGACCTGCCTCCCCCTCATCACCGTGGACTTCAGGATATCGCCCAGCGTCGGACTTGGCCTTAGGGGGTGCCGCAAATTGGCGCCTCATCGAAAGCCCCACCGAGGACAACTGCACCAAGGCGACAAAGGTAAGGCGGCGAAAGCAGCTAGAGGGAGAGCAAGCAGAGAAACTCTACCTGTTGGCCGGCCTGAATCACGAAGGTGGCCAAGCAGTCGCCTCTGACTCCGTCCCGCGCCGCCTGATCCGGAGGGAGGCAACTATTCTCGGCCACTCGCGTGGCAGTCCCGCGGCTCAAAAATACCGACTCATTCTCCCCCACCGGGAAGCGTGGACGAAGAAGGCCCTCCCCTGACGAAGGAAACTCACCCAGGTCAGAGCGGAACGTGTCCAGATACCGATCATAGGCATCAGGGAGAGAACCGCTCGAGAGAGGCGAGGGGCCAACCCACGACCAAGCAATCTCAACCGGGGCAGGTCGGTGCTGATCGGCGGGCGGCGGGACGTCAACTCCCTCGACCCCCTCGCGGACCCTCTTGGAAGACTCCAACAAGGGGATGGAGGGAGATGGCCTCTTCTTCCTTTGGAGCCAACAACTGAGGTCACGGCCCGCTGCTTCTTCCGGACCTCCAACACATGATCCCTCTTACGCGGGTCCGGATCTGGGGCCAACACGTGAGGGCTGGCGGGAGAAGAACCGAGAGGGAATCCACCTGCACCCAAAGAAGAAGTAAGAGGCCGAGAAGAGCCCGAGCAACCCCGAGTGACGAATGTTCAAAGAGCTTACCCAAGGTCCACACCGTCTTGTGCAAGAGGACGTCGATCATCCGCTCCCTCGAAGGAATCGCCAGCAGGGCCTTCGCCGTCTGCAGCTCGGTGGCAGTCGACTCACCCAGATCGAGGATGACCGCGCCGGCCACTCCCCATCGAACCGGGAAAGGTACACTCGACGGGAACATGACAAATACATACTCCCCCATCCAACGTTTCAGGGAGCTCGGCAACCCCAACACGAGGCTCATCTTCGGGCAAGCGCTGATGTAAATCCACGCCCCCGACTGATGATGACTCATGCGGTAGAACTGGGTGAAGAGACGGAGGGAGGGCACCACTCCCCTCAGCATGCAGATGATGACGAACCCGACGAGGAGCCCGATAGCGTTGGGGCAGAATTGGCACAAGCCCATGTGGTGGGCTTGAAGGAATTCGATGATAAAGGGGTGGAGCGGGAAACGGAGCCCGAAGCGGAAGCACTTCTCGTATACTCCAAACTCGTTGGGACCAGGAAGGCAGATCCGCTTGTCGGACCCAGGAGCACGAGCCGAGTAAGGCGGAAGCAGGTAGGCGAAGCGCATACTCCCGATGGTGGTGGCACAGACCGACGAAGGCCACGCTAAGACCTCTGGGGGCACCCCTGAAAGTTCGCCCCCATGTCGACGAATCGCCGAAGGAGGACTACCCCCCAGGCCAGGAGTGACGTCACGCTCCGGCCGACCCGAACCAGTGGCAGAGGAAGATGACATGGGGCAGAGCTCGGGTAGGATCAAGATCAACACAAAGAAGAAAATGACGGGATGGCGGCTCACAACCCACACGGCTTCTCTACCAAAGACGACCCCGCGAGCGGTGGGGATAGACCCGCAGTTACACGTGGCAACATCAGGGGACCGACGGTGCTTCGGAACCCGCGTCTTAAAAGTATCGAACGGACCAACTCATGATGACGACCAATTAATGATTCGGCATCGACTGACGAGCCTGTCGAAATCAGCGGAAGTCACATCGACTGAGCCGAACCGGCCGAGGCCGATCGACCTGACCAATGGGGGCAATTGTTACGCCTATTTGGCCGAAGCCCGAAAGACAAGAGCCCAGAAACCTGACTGCCGATTAGAAGCCCATCTGCACGATCAGGCCCGCCCGACAAGGCCCTCTAGAGGACCCCTGAACATCGATCCGACCCGGCCCCGATAACGTGAAAGTCACTCGCCCACTCCAGCGATAACCGTTCCTCCAGGCCCGCTACCACTTAATGGCCGTTATGGGGAGGTACTGGGATGGCGCAGGGAGCGGCGATGGGGAGGCGGATTGAGGGGGCACGATTGGGGGCGGACGAGGGACGTGAGTCGTGGGCAATCACGACGAGAGGCCTATAAAAGGGCTAGAAGGACGACTGGACAGGGGACCGCATCTCAGGTAACAAAACCTAAGGTACTCCATCAACGACCTAGTTCCCCCATTTCATCTCCTTCCCCCCGCTCGCGCCGGAGGACGTCGTTCCGATCTCCTCTCGAGTCGAACCGTCCCCGCCGAGCCTCCTCTTTCAGATCGTCATCTGACTTAGGCATCGGAGGGGATTTGGTCGGAACCAAGGTCCAGCCTCTCTGACGAGTGTTCTCGTCTGTTCAGGAGGACGTCAGATCCACGAGCCGAGGCTTCCCCTCCGCTCCACGTCGGCCGCGCATCAAGCGAAACGACTGAGGCTACCCCTCGTCGTCCGACCGACCGAGGCCGAGCACATCCATCTGAGCCGAGGCTCCCACTCTGCTCCGCATCGGCCGTGCATCAAGACAAGGCGCCGAGGCTACCCCTCGTCGTCCGACCGTCCGAGGCCGAGCATCTCACACCAAGCCGAGGCTTCCCCTCAGCCCCCTTGAGGCCGAGGATCCAGACCCGGCCCAGCTAACGTGCCCCACGTCATCTGCATCTCCGATTCGTGTCGCGTCCACACGTGCTCGACACACCCCAGGGACCCAAATCGGCCCCTTGACTACGTTGACCGGGCAGTCCACGGTCAACGCTTCTGTAGTGAGAAAACACTCTGAAACAGATAGTTATGTGAATCTGCTTTCACCCTGCTTTCCAGGGCCATATAAATTCCTAAAATGCTAGTTATGTGAATCTGCTTCTTATTAGAGATTTTCTGGTTAACAATTTACCTATTTGTCTGCAGCTATGCCACCTGTTATTTTTCAATATTATTGGTGTTTCTATCAAAAATTTAGTGCAACAACAATTTATTTCAGCTGATAGCATGCTCTGGGAATGTTGGGAGAAAAAAATAACAATATGGCAGCTTAACATGATTGTAAATTTCATCATCTTGTCAAACTAATCTGTAGAAATCAAAACACATAGTACTTGTTTTATAGGTGACCATCCATGGATTTTGTTTGAAACTGATGAACAATGTAGATTGAGAATAGTATTGTCATGGTCCAATAATTTTTTTCTCATTTTTTATTAATTCCAAAATTTTGTATCTTTTGTCTGCTTAATTCTTATTGCAAATTGGCTTCATGGAGGTGATACGAGGGTACCATAACCTCAACAGAAAGATGCCAAAGATTATCGCTGCTTAATGGTCTCATTTTATGTCTCCATCGTTCCTGTTATTGTATCGTATGCATAGCATTTGTTAATTAGTCTTGCGGTACTTTGGATCTGATGCTAAGAGGATCTAGCTTTTTTGTCATGTTATTTGTTGTTAAATATGTTCCTTTTTTGCCTCTGATGCAGGTTGGAGTTCATATGGTTCCAGTGCTTATTGGACCCGTTTCTTACTTGTTGCTTTCTAAACCTGAGAAAGGAGTAGATAAATCCTTTTCTATTCTTTCAATATTGGAGAATGTTTTTCCTGTATACAAGTGGGTTTCATCAAGTATTGCTGCCTATTGCAAGATATGGCAAATGTTTTTTTCCTTTCCTCCAATAATTAATCAGTGCTAATAATTTTATTATACACAGGAAAGTTTTTGTGGAGTTGAAAGCAACAGGTGCTTCGTGGATTCAGTTGGATGAACCAACTTTTGTGTTAGATCTTGACTCCAACCAGTTGCAAGCATTCACCAAGGCATACTCGGAATTGGAATCATCATTCTCTGGTTTGAATGCGCTCATCATGAGCTACTGTGCTAATGTTCCAGCAGAGGCATATAAGTTAGTTGGTTCTCATTGTTTTTTTGGTTGCCAGTTTAATTATTGTTTCCCAGACAAGTTATACATGTTCATACTTAATTTCAGGACTTTTACTAGCTTCAACGGTATCTGTGGATTTGGATTTGATCTTGTTCGTGGAACCAATACCCTTGACTTGATCAAAAGTGCAGGCTTCCCTTCTAGAAAGTACTTTTTCACTAGAGTTGTGGATGGAAGGAACATTTGGGCTAACGATCTTGCTGCATCCCTCAGCACTCTTAATGCTCTTGAGGGTGTTGTAGGAAAAGGTACTTGAATTTTTTCCCCTAAATAGATAGAGTTTAAAATTTCCGCTGCAAGTTAATTATGTCCTTTGATGTTTTGTTGAATCTTGAAGTTTTTTCTTTAATTTTCTTATTTACTCAGAATTTGCCCATTGAAATTTATTAGGTAATACATCGGAACTGTGGGATGTTTTCCTATTACAAATATATTGAAATAATGGAAACAGAACTTTCAACTCAGAATTGTGGGATATTGTTATTGTTTCAGTCTTGAAGATATGAAATACACTGGAATAAAAATAAAAATAACACCAAAATCATGTAGCAGCAACCAGAAACTTTCTTGGAGAGTAGCCAAGATGTGGTCGATCAACCTGACTTCTGATGCATGTTATCAAACATGCTGAATTATTAAACTGTAGTTCACTAGTTATAGATGTTTCATACTTAATTGTTGCTGCTATTGTTCTGTAGAAATTTGATTAACTTTGTCATACCTAATTTTGTGGAAAACATATCAGGTACTATGTTCATATTCAGCACAATTGATTGTTAGCATCAGCATTTATATTTACAACTTTTTACCATAAGATTTCCTAGCTATCTAATGAAATAATCAAATTAAACGATAAATGTCACTGATAGCAACATCATCCTAACAACTCAGGACACAATTTTAAGATCAATAGAAAAAGAAGAGAATGTGCAGATCTTCACAAGAGAGAAACCATGAAGGAAAATTCATTATTTTGTCTATATCAAAACTAAATTTGAGGAATTTCCAAACAATGAATGAAAAATCAAAATCAGAACCTTTTCGTCGTCGTCGGAGAACAAAGTTGTCGGAGTTATCAAAGTCAAAAATCCGTAATTCGTTCGGTCGGCTCGTCTGCAGAAATAAAAAGCCCTAATTTGTTAGAATCGATAAAGAGATAGATAGAGAGAGGGCTGACTATAGCTACCCACCAGAGTCCACTGTCGCAGAGAACACGAAGAGCGTCAGTGAAAAGAAACCATAATTTTTCGTCAATCTTTGGATCGTCGAGTGGGATCGTCGTTCTTTGCCTTTTTTCGTCAATCGTCGGATCGTCAAGCAGGATATGATCGTCACCGGTTTTCGTCGCTCGCTATTCTGATAGTCGATCGTCGACTTTCGTCGCTCGCCGGCTTTCGTCGCTCGAAATTCTGAATGTCGTCAGTTTCGGGGTGAGGAGAGGAGAGAGAGAGAGAGAGAGAGAGAGAGAGAGAGAGAGAGAGAGAGAGATGAATTGGGGCTGGACGTTGGAAACATATTAATTTTCTCCTTTACTTTTCATTGTATTTTTTCGTTCTCCCACTTTCGTTCTCCCGCCAGAATAATTGGGTTTCGACCAACGTAAATTATTTTCGTTATATTTTTTCGTTCTCCCACCAGTATAATACACGAGGGTTTTCGAAAAGTCCCTGGAAATTATACATTTGCCATCGACTTGCACTAGCAGTTAAAAATATTCGCTACATATTATTTTGTGGTAATTCTATTGCTCTAACGGAAAGTCGATGGGCTAATTTTTCCATGGCCATTTCGTATTTGCCACTGAAATATCGTGGCTATTACTATATTAACCACAGAACAATAGCCACGACATAGTTTGTGGCTAGTGTTCCAACAATTGCCATGGAATCGTTCCGTGGCTGATGTTCCATGGCTGATGCTATGTTTTCTAGTAGTGACTTTTAGCACGTATTTCAAAACATACGTTAGTTTCTGGAATACCTAATATATCGTTTACACACACAATTTTGTGATGCATATCAACAAGGAAAAATGCAAAAATCCTCTTTTAAATTGAAAGATGCTATTTCTACTAAAAGACCACTTGAACTTTTTGTATTTAGATTTGTTTGGTCCTTCTAGAATAGCTTCTTTAAATTCCAATAAATATGCATTCGTAATTGTTGTTGTAATTCAAGATATACTTGAGTATTATTTTTGAAGCATAAAAATGATGCATTTGAAGAATGTACAATATTTTGTAAAAGAATTCAAAAGTTAAAATCTTCATCCATTATTACTATTCGTAGTTGTTACGACGTAAAGATCGTGATAGTCCGACCTTCCATCCAAGCCCGCCAGATACCCGGCCAGCTCGCCCCTCCTTTACGAAGGCCACCTAGACCAGTGGCAGGGCGCTCTTCACCCCAACCTCGTAGGCCGATCACTTGTTCCAGGGCTCGCTAGGCGCCCGTCGACCCTAAAAGTCCAACACGACTAGGGGAAGGGTGCCCTCTGCCTCGACTAGTGGGAGGGGTGCACTCTACCACAATCCTTGTCGGTTCCGCGCCCGTTCCCCTTCGAGCTCGCAGGGCGTAGCTTGCAAGGCGTACGACTGGATCGCTCGTCATCAATCAGGAGCGACCTAGCGACCCATCTGCGGCCTCGCTCCTCAAACGCAGTCCGGTGACTCTTTGGCAAGTCGGACACGACAAACAACCTAGTACAAGGACACCACTGACACTTTCGCCCTTCGACAATCTGACAAAGTGCCCCCTGGCCGCTACGCCCTTGACCCTTGGTGCTTTCGGCTCTGACACCCTGACAAAAGCACCACTGGCCGTTGTGCCGTCTGACAAAAGCATGGCTGACACACCAGATCCTGACATCCTTGTCCGAAGCTTACGCTGACAGATGGGCCAGCTCAGCACGTCGAGTCAGCATGACAGGACAGCCTCACCTAACCGCCTCCATCAGGTATAATACCCCTTCGCCTCCATCGGGAAAAGGGGTTGGCAAATTAACTGAGAATCTCATTACACACATAATGGCAAAGGTCTTCCATATCTTTGTTCTTCCACATTCGATAGCTCGTCACGTAAGGTCGACTCACTCTTAGTCCGACCTGCGTGCCTAGCCCCTGCTTTTAAGCCCTAATACTAACTTAGGCATCAGAGAGGCTAAGGGTTGGACCCCAACCCGTCCTTTTTGACGAGCTGCTCTTTGTGCAGGCTAGTACGTCGTCATAGGTTGTGCTCAGCCCCCCACCTCCGGCAGTACAGCTGGTGGGCGGAGTCCTCGTGGAATCGGTCCCGTGGTCGGCCTTCGTAGTGCGCCCAGCCTCGTCATTACCCTCATTACTTGTCAAATAGCCTATCCTAACCACATCCTAATCATAACCACCGTGCCCTTGGTTCCCCTTAATACAAATTCATTATACGCGAGTTTACCCAGCAACAATTGGCGCCGTCTGTGGGAACGAAGGGTCACACCCATGTCTAAATCCATACCCATCAATCGGAACCCCGACCACGAAAAATCCCCCATGGATCAAGAATCGCATTCTCACCCGAGGATGCCTACAACCAATCTTCCCTCCGAGGCGGTGGTTGAGACCGTCCAAGCATCGACTCGTGCTGTGTAGCAGAGCTTCGAGGCCTTCACCAAAATGATGGAAGGCTTCGCGGCGGCCCAGGCTGAAGCGTCGCCTGGCCCCTCCGAGCCCCCAAACTTGAGGCGGAACCTTCATCCTCAGTTTGAAGCAGAAGTGGGGCAGAGAGGGCTCGCCGAGGAGATAGCGGCCCAACAGAGACTCCTGGACGAAGAGGTGGAGGCTGCGCAGTGACAGAGGTACGACGAAGAAGCGGCTGCGGACAAAAAACGCCAAGACGAAGCGACAAAGGCCACTCAACAAGCCCGCCATGACGAGGAAGTCGCTCGTCGTCAGCACCGTTTCATCATCGTAGAGTGAGAGAGGCTCCGGAGAGAGAATCAGGAGAATCGGGAGATTCCAGAGGTGTCGACTTCGGGCCGACGATATAGGAACGCCTACAGTCAGCCCTCAACTGGATCTTCGTTGTGCGGAAGGAGTCCTCTGAGACGACCTCCTCCCTCCCTAGAGTGTGATGACTGTCGACAGCCAAGGCGGGACCGAAGCCGAACCCCAGAGAGGCGGAGGGAGCACCACCGAGCACCCCGCTTACCCGGAGGAGGCCACACCACTGGCACGATGGATAAATTCGGCCCAGAGAACCGTGAGTTTCAAGGCCCCCACCTAGAAACCTACAACAGGAGAGGCAACCCCCTCACACATGTGCATCAGTACCAAGGGGCAATGGAGATGCAGGACGTGGACGACGCATTCCTTTACCGGGGGTTCCAACAAAGTCTGCGAGACTCGGCCCTAGAATGGTACCACGGCTTGCCTGCGGGGTCCATCGAGAACTTTGGCGAGCTATCTCACAAATTCTGCCAGCAGTTTCGAGCCGGGTGTTCCAGGAAGAAGCCAACGGACTACCTCTTCACGATCGTGTAGAAGGAAGGGGAGACGATCGGGAAGTACTTGCACCGCTTCCAGGATGAGAAGCTGGGAGTGGTGGCCTACGGCAATGAGGTGGTCATGATGGCATTCAAGGCGGGACTGACAAACCGAAGCATCCATAAGTCCTTGCTCCGAGACCTGCCTGCCAACTACGACACGTTAGTCGCTCAGGTGGAAAGGCACACGCTGAGCGAGGAGGCTCTCGGCACGAAGAAGTAGGTTGCCTGGGCCGGGGCATCCCATAATGAGCCACGGTCCCATCTCAGGCCGAGGCAAGAAGACAGTCCCCGGGGCCGCGACTAGCTGGCCCAGCCAAGACGCGACCCTTAGGGGCGTCACCCGCAAGATCGCCCGGGCCCAGTGCGAGAATTTGCACCTGCCAGAGAACACGTGAGGGCGATCCCGAGGTTGGAGGGACCACTGTGGGCCCAATACACGTAGCTCAATGCCCCAAAGGTAGAGGTGTTAGCCGCGGCGACAAGGGCCGAGCTGCTACCGGACCCACCTAGAGAGTTGAGGTCGGACCCGACGAGGAGAGATCTCCAGAAGTATTGTCGGTACCACCGGGATCACGGTCATGATACCGAAAATTGCTTCACCCTAAAGAGGGAGATCGAGCTGTTGATCCAAGCGGGTCACCTTGGGGGCTTCATCGAGGGCAGGAGGCCAATCCGAGAAGAGAGAGCTCCGCGACGAGCGCAGAGGCCGGACCCACCCCCAAGCAACGATCGGGAAGAGCCTCACCCGCCAAGGGCGGTCATGCGCATAGATGTGATATGCGGCGGACCGTCCTTAGGGGGTGCGTCGTCATCGGGCAAGAAGGCGTACACGCGGCAGGTGATGGCAGTGGACTTGGGCGGCGAGGCGAAGCGGAGAAGGATGGCTTGACCTCCATTACTTTCACTGATGATGACCTGGAGGGAGTCGAGCTATCGCATAACGATGCCATCGTCATCGAAGCTTAGATCAGGACGGCCATCATAAGCCGTCTCCTGATCGACACCAGAAGCTGATGCGACATTCTGTTCATGTCGACGGTTGAGAAGATGGGGCTGAAGCAGGCGGAATTAAGGCCACACGGGACCCATCGTCGGCTTCACCTGCCACTCGGTTCCCATTTTAAGAGTGATCACCTTACCGGTATTGCTCAGGAAGGAGCCAAGGGTCGTCACGCGCATGACACAGTTCGTTGTCGTCGACATTGTGTCGATGTACAACGGGATCATAGGGCGACATTACATGACAGCCATTGAAGCGCTCCCCAGCCTGTTGTACCAGATGGTTAAATTCCAGACTCTACGAGGAGTGGGGCTAGTGCGCGGGAGCCAAAAGCTATCCCAGAGCTGCTACGTGGGGTCGACCAAACACAAGGGCCCAGAGCAGGCCTTATCGGTCGACCTCCTCGACGAGAGAGAGGATTATTGCGACCAGCGACTGACTCCTACGGAGGAGGTCGAAGAAGTACCTGTGACCACGAAGGAAGGCAAGACTGTCTCTATCGGCACGAAGCTCCCGGCCTCTCTGAGGGCAGACCTCATTAACCTCCTCAGAGAGAACGTGGACATATTCTCATGGTCGCCCTCGGACATGCCTGGAGTTGATCCCGCGGTCATCTTCCACTAGCTGAATGCGGACCCAGAATCTCGACCGGTCCAGCAAAAGAAGAGGAGCGCTGGAGGAGAGAAGATGAGGGCAGCCAGCGAAGAGGTGGAGCAGCTTCGTCAGGCCAAGTTCTTCAGGCCGGTGAGATACCAGGAGTGGCTGGCCAACATCGTCTTGGTGAAGAAGGCCAGCGGGAAGTGGTGCATATGCGTCGACTTCACGGATCTCAATAAGGTGTGCCCGAAGGATAGCTTCCTGCTACCGAGGATCGACCACCTAGTGGACCAGGTGTCTGGCTATGAGTTGCTGAGCTTTATGGATGCATTCTCGGGCTACAACCAGATCCCGATGGTAAAGGAGGATGAGGAGAAGACGTCCTTCATTACCGACAAGGGCACCTTCTGCTACACAAAGATGCCGTTCGGATTGAAGAATGCCGGGGCAACCTACCAGCGGATGGTAGACAAGATTTTCAGCTCGCAGGTCAGGTGGAATCTGGAAGTTTACATCGACGACATACTAGTTAAGAGCAAGAAGGCCCCCGACCACCTCGCCGACCTGCGGGAGACGTTCCTGAAGGTGCGCCGATATAACCTAAGGCTGAACATGGCGAAGTGCATCTTCGGCGTGCAATCGGAGAAATTCCTTGGCTTTATGATAACAAAGCGAGGAATTGAAGCGAACCCCGACAAGGTGTCGGCCCTCGTCAATATGGCAGAGCCTTGAACCATCCGAGACTTGCAGTGGTTGAACGGCAGGATCGTCGCGTTGGGGAGGTTCCTGTCGAAGTCCGCGGAGAGATCACTCCCTTTCTTTAGAGTCTTGCAAAAGGCCCTCAGCACAGCTAAAATTGATAGGTAAGTGATCCAGTGGGACGACGTCTGTGCCCAGGCATTTGCAGAGCTGCAGGCTTACTTGCAGAGCCCACCGCTGCTTGCAAAGCCCGAGGAGGGAGAATAGCTGGGGCTATACCTAGCCACCAATGAAGAGGCCGTCAGCTCAGTCTTGATCAAGGAAGAGAAGGGTGTGCAACGACCGGTCTACTATGCGAGCCGGTGCTCCGAGATGCAGAGACCCGTTATAGCCCCATAGAGAAGGTCGCCTACTGTCTCGTTACGACGGCGAGAAAGCTTCGACCATACTTTCATGCTCACACCATCGCCATCCACACCAACCTACCCCTCGAGAAGAACCTAAAAAGGTTAGAGCGGTCGAGAAGAATGCTCAACTTGAGCGTCGAGCTCAGCGAGTTCGATATAATGTACAGAGCCCGGATGGCGATCAAGGGCCAGGCCCTGGCAGATTTCGTGGTAGAGTGCACTATGGAAGACCTTCCGGAGTAACCACCGGGTGCTTCGCTGACAGTTGCGTCTCAAAAAGCGATGGGAGTAGCCGGACCCTCGAGGCCCGTCCAAGAAGAAGTGGGCAGATTGTGGACCGTTCACGTCGACGGGTCGGCCACAGGTTCCGGGGCGGGGGCAGGCATCGTCATCCAAACTCCCGACGAATGCCTGCTGGAGTACGCACTACGCTTTAACTTCTTGGCAACCAATAATGTCGCTGAATACAAGGCCGCGGTCAATGGGTTGAAGCTTTACCAGCTATGGGGGCTACGAATGTGCTGTTGCTGAGCGACTCACGGCTCGTCGTCCAACAGGTCCAGGGGAGCTACGAGGCCCGGGAGGAGGTGATGAAGCGCTACCTTAAGCGCACCCATGCCGAGCTCCAAAAATTCAAGAAAGCGGAGGTCCAACACTACCTCGCTCCAACAACCTCTGGGCCGACGCCTTGTCAAAGCTGGCCTCCTCCTCACCGGCCGAGATTGGAAAGGCCATCTACGTCGAGAACCTGATGACGCCCACCATTAAGGAAGAGGAATTAATGTTTGTCGCCCCGACGACGACATGGATGAGCCCAATAATGAAATACTTGGAGACGGGGGCCCTGCCTGAGGAGCGGCTGCAAGCCAAGAAGGTCGAGAGGTGGGCCTTGTCGTTCGTGCTCTTAGACAGAGTGATGTACCGCCGGTGCCGCACGAGCTGCGACGTCCTGCCTTACCTGAAATGTCTGGGGCCGGAGCAAGAACAAGTCGTCCGTGAAGTGCACGAGGGCTTCTATGGAAACCACTACGGTGGGCTTACTATCGCACACAAGATAGTGTGCCAGGGGTACTACTGGCCAACCATGATTCACGACGTGGCCCGGTACGTCAAGAAGTGCGGGTCGTGCCAAAAGTTTGGCCGACACACAGCAGCGCCTCCGGTGAACCTGGTACCTATCCTAAGCCCGGACCCTTTCGCCAAGTGGGGGCTCGACATCCTCGGACCCTTCCCGAAGGCCTCCGGGGTAGGAAATACCTGGTCGTCGTGGTCGACTACTTCACCAAATGGGTCGAGGCCGAACCTTTGGCGTGCATCGCATGGACGGACATGAAGAACTTCATTTGAAAGTCCATGATCTGCCACTTTGGGATACCCCATTCCATTGTGACAGATAACGGGAGGCATTTCGATTGCGAGAGCTTCTGAGATTTCTGTTCGGGCTGGAGGATCAAGCTTCATTTCGCATCCGTTGCCCACCCCCAGTGCAATGGAATGGCAGAGGCAGCGAACAAATGCATATTGGGCCACTGAAGAAGAAGGTCGATGATGCTCTCAGATCTTGGGTGGACGAGCTGTCGAGCATTCTCTGGTCGTATCACACAACCCACAAAGCTGGGACCGGAGAAAGCCCGTTCATGCTGGCGTTTGGGTCGAAAGAGGTCGTTCCCATGGAGGTTGGAGAGGAAAATCTTCGGCTTCGGTACTTCAACGAAGACATCAATGTGGAGGGCCTCAGCCTTAGCCTCGAGCTCGTCGACGAAGTAAGAGATCGAGCTCTGATGAACCTCGTCCGTCACAGCCAAAGGATGGCCCGACACTACGACTCCCGGGTCAAGAAGCGGAGCTTCAGGATCGACGACTTAGTCCTCAGGGACGCCACATTCAAACCAGAGACTGCTCACCGAGGGAAGCTGGCAGCAAAATGAGAGGGGCCTTACGAAATCATCGACATCGTCGGGCCAGCCACATATATCCTGGCAACCATGGACGGAGGCAAGCTAGCTCACCCATGGAATGTAGAACACCTACTGAAATACTATCAATGATTATGAGTTTTTAATAAAATACTCGTTTTCCTGCACATTTTCAAATTTTGCCGTCTCCACTTGAAAAATTTCAGTACTGCGCGGACACTCTCAAAGACTCCGGGGCAAGCTTACAGAGCTTCGCCACCTAAACTGGAGAAAAAGGGCATGAGCCGAGCTACGGCTACCTCCCCCCTCAAATGAAGACTCCGGGGCAGGATCCGTCCTCGCCACCTAAACCAGAGAGCCAAATGCGGGGTAGGCGACGACCTAATACCCGTCCGACTATAGAGGTTGCAGGGAGGTGACGGCCCAATACCCGCCTTCTCAAAGACTCCAGGGCAAGCTTATGGAGCTTCGCCACCCAAACTGGAGAAAAAGGGCATGGGCCGAGCTACGGCTCCCTCCCCCCTCAAATGAAGACTCTGGGGCAGGATCCGTCCTCGCCACCCAAACCGGAGAGCCAAATGTAGGGTAGGCGACGGCCCAATACCCGTCCGACTATAGAGGTTACAGGGAGGCGACGGCCAAATACCTGCCCTCTCAAAGACTCCGAGGAAAGCTTACGGAGATTCGCCACCCAAACTGGAGAAAAAGGGCATGGGCCGAGCTACGGCTCCCTCCCCCCTCAAATGAAAACTCCGGGGTAGGATCCTTCCTCGCCTCCCAAACCGGAGAGCCAAATGCCGGGTAGGCGATGGCCCAATACCTGTCCGACTATAGAGGTTGCGGGGAGGTGATGGCCCAATACCCGCCCTCTCAAAGACTCCGGGGCAAGCTTACGGAGCTTCGCCACCCAAACTGGAGAAAAAGGGTATGAGCCGAGCTACGGCTCCCTCCCCCCTTAAATGAAGACTCCGGAGCAGGATCCGTCCTTGCCACCCAACCCGGAGAGCCAAATGCGGGGTAGGCGACGGCCCAGTACCGGTCCGAAATAGAGGTTGGGGGGAGGCGACGGCCCAATACCCGCCCTCTCAAAGACTCCGAGGCAAGCTTATGGAGCTTCGCCACCCAAACTGGAGAAAAGGGCATGGACCGAGCTACGGCTCCCTCCCCCCTCAAATGAAGACTCCGGGGCAGGATCCGTCCTCGCCACCCAAACCGGAGAGCCAAATGCGGGGTAGGTGACGGCCCAATACCCGTCCGACTATTGAGGTTGCGGGGAGGCGAGGGCCCAATACCCACCCTCTCAAAGACTCCGGGGCAAGATTACGGAGCTTCGCCACCCAAACTGGAGGAAAAGGACATGGGCTGAGCTACAGCTCCCTCCCCCCTCAAATGAAGACTCCGGGGCAGGATCCGTCCTCGCCACCCAAACCGGAGAGCCAAATGCGGGGTAGGCGACGGCCCAACACCCGTCTGACTATAAATGTTGTAGGGAGGCGACGGCCCAATACCTGCCCTCTCAAAGACTCCGGGGCAAGCTTACGGAGCTTCGCCACCCAAACTGGAGAAAAAGGGCTTGGGCCGAGCAACGGCTCCCTCCCCCCCTCAAATGAAGACTCCGGGGCTGGATCCGTCCTCGCCACCCAAACCAGAGAGCCAAATGCGGAGTAAGCGATGGCCCAATACATGTCCGACTATAGAGGTTGCGGGGAGGCGAGGGCCCAATACCCGCCCTCTCAAAGACTCCGGGGCAAGCTTACGGAGATTCGCCACCCAAACTGGAGAAAAAGGGCATGGACCGAGCTACGGCTCCATCCTCCCTCAAATGAAGACTCCGGGGCAGGATCCATCCTCGCCACCCAAACCGAAGAGCCAAATGCGGGGTAGGCGACGGCCCAATACCCGTCCGACTATAGAGGCTGCGGGGAGGCGACGGCCCAATACCCGCCCTCTCAAAGACTTCGGGGCAAGCTTACGGAGTATCACCACCCAAACCAAAGAAGGGCACGGGCCAAACTACGTGCTCGCTCCCCCCTCAAGAACAGGCTCCGGGGCAGGATTCGTCTTCGCCACCCAAACCAGAGAAGGGCACGGGCTGAGCTGCGCACTCGCTCCCCCTAGATGAAGACTCCGGGACATGATTTATCCTCGTCACCCAAACCGAAGAAGGGCACGGGCCGAGCTATGTGCTGGCTCCCCCCTCAAGAACAGGCTCTAGGGCAAGATTCGTCCTCGCCACCCAGACTGGAGAAGGACACGAGCCGAGCTAAGCGCTCGCTCCCCCCTTTCAAGAAAAGAATCTGGAGCCTCGCCACCCAAACTGGGGGAAAAGGACATGTGCAACCTGACCAAGGCAGGCCTCGCACAGGGCTAGAACCTCCGGTCAACTCACGGTCCAGATAAAGTGTGCCCTTGATGTGACTTGTCATAACAAAAGGACGCTCGGAAGGCCCCCCATTAATGACGACGCGCCCCCCGAGAGGTGCAGGCCTGACGCTTCATGCCTGACACCGCCTGACAAAAGTGGGTTCGAATGACTTAACCCTGACAAGCCAGCTCACAGTGCCTGCTTATCGTACCGGCTGCTACCTTCACCATCTATAAATACCCCCCGGTTGACCTTTAGGAGAGAAAAGAAAGGAAGGGGAGAGCCAGTAAGCCTTAGTCCGCCTCCCATGAAGGTTGAAAGGGGGCAAAATGCCCCCGTATTTGATCTCTCCTCACAAACTAGGGGCTTTAGGGTCAATTTGCTTCTATACACTCCTCAACTCTCAAAAGAAACCTCCCGTTGGCCCGATCGTTGGATAGGCCCTCGGCTGACACCAGACCTCGCCTTCCCGATGAATTATTCCTCTTATAGGTGGATCACCGACGAGTTATTCCTCTTACACGAGAGACGGCCCGCCTTCCACTCCTCAACTTCCCTTGGACAACTTGTGACAGGGAACTTAGGGGACCTACGGCGGACCGCTCCTCCCTTTCAGCACCCACTCCGCGACGACCTCCACCACCGGGGAAGGCATTGCCGCCCATGCGACGACGCTCCAAATCACTGGTTAGGGGGCCGCCCTCCCAAATCACCCCACTTGACATACCATCCTCCACCAGTCCACCTCTAATGGCCCGTCTTCCACTCTTCGACCTCCCGTGGAGGCTACGCCACCATGACGCCTCTTGCTCTTCCTCTCCCAGGGTTTCCCTTCGAGTCGGGGATTCCCAGATGAGATCAAGCAACTCACCATCATCGGGGAGGTGAAAGAGGATGCACTAATACCAGTAGATAAGGAAGGCCACGCCTAAAATCCGGAGTTCGCTCATCCTGATGCAGTTTACAGTAAAGTGGAACGACATGCCAGCCCGTCCGCGGATCACGTCACACTTACTCAACCACTGTCGTCTTTATCGACATATTGTAAAGAATAAGGAAATGTCCCTCTAAGCAAGTTGTTAAATTCTGCCTATGAGAAAATTAACTTGTTTATGATCACCATCGAACTCTGGGGCGAGCTTACTGAGCTCTGCCACCCAAACCGGAAAGGGACACAGGCTGAGCTATGTGCTCTTCCCCCCACTAGCGTAACTTGATATCTCTTATTGGTACTTAGGTTACACACTCTAAACTAGGCAAGGGAAGTGAAATTACAAAATTTCGTATTTTATTCAAAAGTCGGAGCAAAACTTACAAAACGATGCGCTTTAAACCATGCAAATATCGAGGGGCGAACTTACAACCTTGACCCCTAGTTTGCCCCAACCAGTCCATAACAAAAAGGGAAGAGAAGTGCCGAAATTCCTACAAGGGTGCCTACGAGGCAGCTTGTTCGCCGTCCCCGGGGCCGCCCTGTGTAGCGCTGCCCGACGCTTGGTCTTCGGCGCTCGACCCCTCTATGTTAACCACGGGGGTGCCCTCTTCCTCCTCTTCCTCCTTCCCCTCTGAGGCCGCCAACGCCTCAA